>JAWNNL010001149.1:0-14284 GCA_035045005.1 Liodrosophila aerea
TGTAGGAGGCAGCAGGAAATGTCTCAAATAAAAAAACACACTTTTGGATTCACTGTTCACTTATGTTTATTATGTGGGAGTATGTCTTTGTGTTCTTGTGGGTTTATAGAATGTTTGTAATTTGCACAGTATATGTATAGAATTTTCACAATGTATGTATATAGAACTTGAAAAATGATAGACTGAATTTTATGGATTTTGACAAACTTGCCGATTTGAACTTGAAAATAGAACCTGATCGGCTGGTGAATATAAAATTGCAGTGAAATGAAAAATCGAAAGTTCTAGACTCTAACCCAAGAGAGGGAAGAGAGAGAACATGGAGAGAGCCTAGACCACGACTCAGAAACTACAGCTCAGCTTAGTTAGTGGTGAGCCGATAGTTTCTGCGCCGTTTACATGGTTGGACTGACTGGTCTAAACATCCCGGCCCCCTTGCGACACAGTTGCAATATATGGATATGGATTGGGAGGCTCGGAATGGCTCTAAAGGAATAGTAATATACTTAAATTACTGGCTGCAGGTGCCGGATAGAATCCAGCCGAATGCTGTATTTTGCGCTAGGAGAGCGCCACCTTGGCATGGCAGAATTCCGGAGTGCAGAATGTGAGGATACACATCTGCACCAAGGACGAGGCCCACTGAATGGGGTATGTGCCATCGCTCATCAGCTAAGGCGAGGTTCCGGAGTTCTGCGTACGAAGAGTCATCGACCTTCTCCTTGGGGATCCGGGACATCAGGTCCGGAATTGCCAAGAGGATGATAGGGAGGTCCAACTCGGACCTCGGTGACCGGAGTCTTGCCGTGCAAACCTTGTCCGCACCAGTGCTCATGACGGAAAGCCCGAAAGCCATTGCCATCGATGCGTTGATGCGGCTGGTTGCCGTGCAAGGGTCAACTAAGGCACGGGTCGTGACGGTCTTCGTTCCAGTGTCGATGAGGACTGTCGCGGTCGCCATAATTGACACGCGCTTGGACATCAAGGCAGCCAGTGAACGTGCCTCAGGACTTTTCTCAGGAGGCGATGGAGTGCGCCGCATGGGTGAGGCTGACGCTGAAGACAGAGACGGAGAAGGAGATCGCCGCCGGGATGGCTGGATTTCTGCAGCCTGCTCTCGTTGTGGGGGGTCCACGGTGCGAAGGTGAAGGAGCGTATGGTGCGTCTCTCCACAAATTCGGCATCTAGCCCCGCTACGGCACGAGCGCCCTGAATGCTGGTGGGCCAGGCAGTTAGAACAGTATTTGTTCGCCAATACTGCCCGAAGCCGCTTCTCCGTGGAGAGCTTCAAGAACCGCTGGCATTTGCGGAGAGCGTGGACTCCTCTGCACACGCGGCATCTGAATGCATTAGTCCCTGGAGGAGTGACTTTCCGATGGGGTGCCATGACAAGAAGTATTTCTACCGAGAAAAAGTGAAAAAAAATATACAAGTAGATTAATATGACGTCATGAGTTGTGGGGACATACACATTCACATGGACTGGACTGGACTGGAATGGACTAGTTGGACGGAGGAATGAGGTCAGCCTCTTGAGGAAGGAGAACAAGTTTTGCGATTGGTCTCCTGATGATGCCCCTTGTGGTGAGCACATCTACCACGCGAACTTGTTGGTCGTTGCCCGGATAAACGGCTTGGATGCGACCGAGGCGCCACTCATTCGTGGGTACATTATCTTCCTTGATAATGACCATGTCGTCCAGTTGGATGTTCCTTGAAGGATACTGCCACTTAGTGCGCTTGTGCAGCTCTTTAAGATACTCCTCCTTCCACCGGAAACAGAATTGTTGGTGGAGAGCTTTCAGACGCTGCCAACGATTAATAATGGATGCGGGTGCTCCCTTAACTTCTGGTTCAGCTGGAATTAAAAGGGGCCCGCCAATCAGAAAGTGGCCTGGAGTGAGGGCTAAAAGGTCCGTAACGTCCTCGGACATTGGAGAGATCGGCCTGGAGTTGAGGCATGCTTCGATCTTAGCCAGGAGGGTGGAGAGTTCCTCAAATGTAAATTTGCAATTGGATGCTGATTTGAAGAAAAGCGTTTTGAAGCTTTTCACGCCTGCTTCCCATAAGCCTCCCATATGGGGAGCACCTGGTGGATTGAACACCCAGGTGAGATCCTGATGGCTGAACTTGGAGGATACCAGTTCCTTGGTCGCCTGCAGAAAATCTCTGGACAAAACTGTGGATGCTCCAACGAAAGTCTTGCCATTGTCGGAGTACATTTTCCTTGGACATCCTCGTCTGGCTGCGAATCGGGAGAAGGCTGCTAGGAATTTTTCTGTAGTCAAGTCAGAAGTGGCTTCTAAATGAATGGCCTTTGTGCTAAAGCAGACAAAGACGCACACATATCCCTTTGTGATGAGACACGCACGTCCAGTGTAATTCTTCACATCAAAGGGTCCTGCAAAGTCAACACCTGTATGAGTGAAAGGCCGTGAGTAAGTTGACCTTTCAGCAGGCAATTGTCCCATCAGTTGCGCCTGTACCTTCTTCTTATGGATAAGGCATTGCTTGCAGGAACTTAGAGCCGCCTTGATTTGGATCTTCAGTTTGGGAATCCAAAACTTGGAACGGATTAGCCTCATGACCAATTGGTTGCCCCCATGCAAGGATATGCGATGAGTAAAACGAACCAATAGTCTTGTAAAAACACAATTGTATGGAAGCAGGATAGGAAATCGTTCGTCGAACTTAAGCGATTGAGACGCACTTAATCGACCGGATGCTCGGATAATTCCGTGTTTATCCAGGAAAGGATTGAGGTTCTTGATTGAACTGGAAACTGGAATGGGTTGCTTTCGGGTTAAGCAGTCATGCTCTCTTGCGTATTCTTTCCGCTGGATTGCGTGGATTAGCGAATCTTGTGTTGCGGAAAGTTCCTGACTGCTTAGTTCAGGAGGGAATTCAAGACTCATCTTCCGAGTACGAGAAATGAATCTCCTGACGTAAGAGAATACTCGGATAGCACGGCTGAAGTCTGAAAAACGAAGCAGAATGTCTTCTGGAGGCGTTGTTGCTACATTGCATTTTATTGCACGTTGTTCCAGGTCAGTCTCGTGTAAGGTCTCGACTGGGGTAGGCCACAAGGCCTGTGGTTCTTGCAACCATTCAGGTCCTTGCCACCACAAAGGATTAGATACCAGCTCTGCTGCAGGAACTCCTCTGCTTGCTAGATCTGCTGGATTGTGCTCGGAACGCACATGAGACCATCTCTTGACGTCAACGGATTGGGTGATCTTAGTGATCCTGTTGGCAACGAAACAATTCCATTGACAAGGTGGTTTATGGAGCCACGCAAGGACAATAGTGGAGTCGGTCCAGAAATACGACTCCCAACTATCAGCTGGACATTGCGGAATGATAGCTTTGAATAGCTCCGCCAGGAGAACAGCACCACAGAGTTCAAGACGCGGTAAGGAAAGAGTCTTGACTGGAGCGACTCGCGTCTTAGCGGTAAGGAGATGAGTGGTGATGCGGTTGTTGTCCTCAATTCGGACATAAATTGCTGCACCATACGCCTTCTGTGAGGCATCACAGAAGCCGTGATACTGCAGCTTAACGGCAGGACTAAAGCGGATCCAACGTGGAATGCGGATGCTTTGAATAGCTGGGTAACTGATAAGAAAATCGTCCCATTTCTTTATCAATTCAGTTGGAAGTGGATCGTCCCAGCCTATCTGGTTGAGCCAGATCTCTTGCATGAAGATCTTGGCTCTTACCACAACGGGTGCTAACCATCCTGCAGGGTCAAATAATTTGGCTATTTGAGAAAATACTTCCCTCTTCGTAAGTGAAGGCTTAGAGGTTAGCTCGGAAGGCATGAAGAAAAAGTCATCCGTTGTTGCGCGCCAGCGGATACCTAACGTCTTCGCCGTACTGACATCTTCTATGTCAAGGAAATCTTCATGTAGGAGGTGATCCTTCGGAATATCCTGGATCACTTGCTTGGAATTCGATGTCCACTTTCTAAGGGGAAATCCAGCACCATCAAGAGCTGTACGCAGTTCTTTGATAGCAGAAATAGCAGCTGGAAGGGAATGGGTGCCTGCTAGGACATCATCGACATACATGGACCTTGAAATTATGTTGCTTGCCAATGGCAACTGAGGCTGCACATCTTCAGCCAATTGTTGCAACACACGTATTGCTAGAAACGGAGCACATGTTACTCCAAAAGTAACAGTGTCTAGCTCGTAATCGCAAATTTCGTCATTTGCGTCTCGGAAGAGAATTCTTTGGAATGGCGTATGGTCAGGACAGACCCGGATTTGTCGATACATCTTGGTGATGTCGGCATTGAAAACAAATTGGAAGAAACGCCATCTAAGGATTTGCAACGTGAGGTCAGACTGAAGAACTGGTCCTGAATGAAGGATATCATTCAGACTTTTTCCATTGGACGTAGGACATGAAGCATTGAAAACGACGCGCACTTTAGTGGTAGTGCTGTCGGGCTTAAAAACAGCATGATGTGGCAAATAGTAGTTTTGCATCTTTTCATGTGGAGAAACTGGATGCATATGGCCCATCTCTAGGTAGTCCTGGACTACAGTATCATATTGCTCTTTGAGTTGGCTGTTTCTTTTAAGACGCGCCTCGTTCTTAAGAAACTGAGCCATGGCAATAGATCTTGAATGACCAAGGTCAATGTGACCAAGATCTCGGAATGGAAGGGTAACCATATATCTACCGTCCTCCTGTCGGACGGTAGTTTGAACGAAATTCTGTTCAACCCAGGAATCGGACTCATTCAGGACTTTTATAGGAATATCCTCCACCTCCCAAAACTTTGTGAGCAAAGTTTCTAAGTTATCCTCCTTGCCAAGAGAGATCCGTGTGGAAAATGAGGAGATGGATTGTGAAAGAGTCTTTGGTATTGGACCAGTGAGGGTCCAGCCGAAAATGGTCTCCTGACCCAGCAGACTGCCGCAAATGTTGGGCTGTGAGGCCCCTAGTAGGATGGACGGAAGAATATCCGCCCCTATGAGCACATCGATTTGTGAACTCCGATAGAATGAGGGATCTGCCCATTGTAAATTTGGCAGATCTTGTAGGACCTTTTGCGGAATCGTAGTAGATGGGAGATGACCAGCTAAGTGTGGTATAACGAAGGCTGCCGTTTCAATTTGGAATTTGGGTTGACTCGGAGAGCCGATTTGGAAATGGCATAGTTTATGTGATTGGGCTGCGATCGTTTGACCTAATCCAGAAATTTGGGCTTGAACAGATTGGAAAGGCATCTTGATCAGATGGAATAAACGCTCTGTGATGAAAGTTGCTTCGGACCCTGAATCGATTAACGCGCGAGCTGTGTATGTCACCCCTAAGTGACATACATTGATGATGGCGGTGCCAAGAAGGACTCCTCGCGTGTTGGCGGCAAAATAATTTTGCACATTAGTGGATGCAGTGGACTGTATAGGAAGGGTCGAAGCTGGCGGATGGACAAGAGCATTGGACTTGGAAGCTGTATTACTATTAGTCTGGGCGTCACCTCGATGTAGAAGTGTATGGTGGCGCCCTTTGCACGTAAAGCAATTGTGTGCACTAGTACACTCTCGGAGTTGATGTCCTCGCGAAAAGCAGTTCAAGCATAACTTTTTCCGCTTGATGTAAGCGGAACGTTCATTAACGTTCATTTGGAGAAAGCGAGGACATACACGAACTGGATGATTCTCTTTAGAGCAGAGGTCACAATTTTGTGACTTGCTCTTGACGTCAGCCTCAAAGGATTGAATTCGTCTAGGACCTGGTTGTCGTGACACAGGTTTGGACGATGTGGACTTGGAGGCCGTGGAATTTGAGGCTTGGCTATTGGACTGAACCTCTTCCACGGCTTCGAGCGTAAGATATCGCTCACTAAGGAAGGAATTCATGTCTTTCCATGATGGGATGTCCGATTTATTGGACAAAGATTGCTCCCATAAGTATAAAGTGAACTTAGGGAGCTTGGACGAACATAGAAAGACAAGCAGACAGTCCCAGTTGTCTGTAGACACTTGGGAATGTTCAAGAGCGGTGAGACACCTTTGGATAGTGCTCTGTAAATCTTTCAATGCCGCTCCTGATTCTGTGGCCACTGTTGGAAGATTGACCAGGATTTTAAGCTGGCTATTGACTAATAGCCGCTTATTTTCGAATCGGTCACAAAGAGCACTCCATGCAGAAGCAAAACCGTCATTTGTTAATGGAGATTTAATGACTATGGCTTTTGCATCCCCGCTCGTTTTTGCATTTAAATGGAAAAGTTTTTCAACTGGAGTGAGTCGGGGATTATTCACGTAAATAGCAGTAAATAAGTCACGGAAGGTAGGCCACTTTAAGTAATCTCCATGGAACACTTCTGTGTCGCATGGAGGGAGTCTACATCCACTACCGATCGCTGCTGCTGGATTCGGTTGTGATGGTGGGCGATGTGAAGCGGATGCGTCTTCAATTTGTTGATCTAGTTGCGCGGTGCACCTTTCGTACACCGTGTAACAATGATCGTATTTTGCTTCCATCGCCGGAACTTCTTCGCTCGTAGACCCCATATTGAGAGCGTTTGAACACCGATCGTATTCACTCTCAATTTTGTCCCAGAGAGACTGAATTTGGGTACGGCGGATTTTTAGGACGTGTAGCGTCGGAATCTCTGTTGCAGGTCTATTAATGCGGGCTTCAAAGTGGGTTAACTTGTCTGTAACGGATATAAAATCTGCTAACGCCATCTTTGCCTTTGATACTGCTTTTTGAACAGTCGATCGAGTGGATATAGGTTCTGAAATGGTTGCCGAAGCCTTAGTGGACACTACTGAATGTGCCTTAGTGGACACAACTGATGCAGTCTTAGTGGATGGATTATGTACATACATATGTAGGTACAGAGTGCCAGCTGTCTGTGAATATATGTACATACGATTGTGTATGTATGTATGTACAGCAAATGGATATACAAATATAAAATTAAGTGCAAATATGCATGGAAATAATTTAATATTGTAAATAATTACTAAATTTTTAATAAATTTGGATTGTAATGTTTTATTTTAAATTGTGGATTTGTGGAGTTTGGATAAATAAAACATGCAGTGTATTAAACAAGGCAGCTGTTCTGTATGGACATATGTACATATGTATGTTAATTGGAGTTGGCAGAACAATTTGAGTTCTGATTGGAAAATCACAGATGTTATGTTTATATGAACTGACAATTGGAAAATGTCTTGGAAATTAAGACGAGTCAGACATAACACTGGACAATAGTAATGTAAAAGCGTACTTATCTGGATGACTTTCCTGTGCGTTGCAAGCCGGTTGGGGGAAAGAATATTCCTTTGCTGTAGTTGCACTTCTGTAGATATCCGGCTCGAAGGACCAATGTTTGTAGGAGGCAGCAGGAAATGTCTCAAATAAAAAAACACACTTTTGGATTCACTGTTCACTTATGTTTATTATGTGGGAGTATGTCTTTGTGTTCTTGTGGGTTTATAGAATGTTTGTAATTTGCACAGTATATGTATAGAATTTTCACAATGTATGTATATAGAACTTGAAAAAAAATAGATAGACTGAATTTTATGGATTTTGACAAACTTGCCGATTTGAACTTGAAAATAGAACTGATCGGCTGGTGAATATAAAATTGCAGTGAAATGAAAAATCGAAAGTTCTAGACTCTAACCCAAGAGAGGGAAGAGAGAGAACATGGAGAGAGCCTAGACCACGACTCAGAAACTACAGCTCAGCTTAGTTAGTGGTGAGCCGATAGTTTCTGCGCCGTTTACATGGTTGGACTGACTGGTCTAAACAATAATGTTAATGTTTACATAAATTTTACATTTATTTTCTTAAACAATATTCTTTGACGACAACACTTCAAATATTATATTATATTATTGATGTTGGATATACATCTGGCAACCCTATTTTCTAGTGCGGTCTGGTCACCCTAAATGATGTATCGATAGCAGTCATCGTTGTGAGTTCATTATAGTACGCCCTTCGCACCGAAAAGACATCACAAGTCACACAACAGTAACACATATTATATCAACTAAAACTATATTTTCTGCTGAAAATAAACTATGTTACAATAAAACTACAACAATTGAACTATAAAAGTTTAGGACATAATTCAATTATCCTTTTTATACAATTTTATTTAATAATTTTTTTTATAATATTCTTACACATGTATAGATTAAAGCAATAAAATAGGAGACCCTGTACTTTGCTTTGCCATACACACATAAACATATACACACATTGGCACATACACTAATACATACAAATATACGTACAAACACTGACCAATAGTCTCACATATATACATACATACTCGCCATCAAAAATTGTGGCTTCCCCCTCCCCCTGCCAAATGCAAAGTACAGATAATAGAAATTGTCTAATATCTCCGGTATTATCCGATCGGGGCTCAAATAGCACAATTCATTCAATTCATCTTAACTTTATTTATGAAAAGAATGAAGACAGTGGCTCTAAAACTTTACATGCTGAGAGTATTCGGACAGACCGACAGACAGACAGGGCTATAACTCGTCCTGGTCAAGAATATATATACTTTGAGGGGTCTGCCTCCTTCTGCCTGTTATACACAAATGCCAATTGCACAAACTTAATAAGCCCTTTTGTACTTTTGTAAAGTACAGGGTCTAAAAAATGATTTTCGAGATAGTATTTAACACTGACTGACTGTTAGGTTTCCAGAATGTATGTATACCAATTTCTATATTTTGATGTTATGCTGAGAATAGATTTTATTACAAAAACGGATGAAATATAATAATCAGACCTGTTCTGAATTTCGAGTCGTTTTGAAAGGGGAAAACGATTTGATTTCGACCGTACCTGTTCTAGTTTTCGATCGACTTATACTCGTCTTATACTCGTTTTCACAACGATTCGATAACAAATATATATCGTAGAATACAGCTGTTTGACATTTGTGCTTGCAACAAAGAAAACATAGTTGTTTCAAATATATAAAATGCCTACACTCATCAAAAATTACCAAAAACCAAATAGAGGAATTTTTTAAATTACTTACATAGTTGCAGTTGCAGTCAGCTGTATGTAAACTTCGTTGTCGACATAATTTTTATTATCGATAAGATGCCAATTATCGAATGAAACGATTACTTACACTCGCAAATAATTTTTTTAATTACTGTTTTCGTCCAATATGCAAATATATTTTAAACAAAAACTATTTATTTATAAACTACACTTACTCCTATACATATTTTAAGCAACATTTATGTATAAAACCAAAACTAAAAACTCTTATACATATTTTTACTCAAGTTGGCATCTCTGCCCAGCGACCCCTCACAAAACGAGTCGAAATGTCAGACGTTGTCGTTTCGTTGTACTAGGCAAAATTAGAAGCATATTTTGTAAATTAAAGTTTACATGAAAATTCCATGAAAACCATTCAAACAAAACAATTTTATAAGCCCCGAAATTCTGAAATTTCATTGAAAAATTAGAACAGGGCGGAAAAACACCCATAAACATGTTAAATTTGCCAAATCGTTTTCATTCCGACTGCTCAAAGGCACTCGTTTTCAAAACGAGCATTTTTGCTCGGAATCGAAATGTCAGAACAGCAAAACGTTCGGAATGAAAACGATTCCGAGCAGTTTACTCGGAATCGAAATTCAGAACAGGTCTGAATAACTTCTAATATTTGTAGATGATAATATCGTAATATTTTAAGATACATTACTCACCTATCCACTACATTAAAGTGTTCATATTTTAGATTGTAAGAAAAAAACGATCGGAAAGCTACAGTCGGACTTAATCGATAGTAGACGACCCTGCTTTGCAGCAGCACACAAATATATTAACATATACATACACAATAAGGCTCTACAACCGGCTTGCAAAGAACCACATAAGGAAGTGATGGCCCAGCAACCGTCGACTAAGGTGGGAGAAGTTGGGCAAACTCACATGGAGAAGTTGGGCAAACAAATAAGGCAGCTGAGTAGCATGATGGAGTGAAGGCTCTCAATCCACCAGCCTATGAGAAACTTAGTGGATAGCATAATCGCTCTGTACATAGCAGAAGATGACGACGCATCGCGGGAGCCTGATCCGTGCCACTCGGCCCCAGCGGCGATGACTCAGGTGGTCTTATCGATGGATGCTTCAGGCAAACCAGGAGACAAGAAGAGGCCTAGAACCGAAAGAGGGATGTTGGTCCCTCCACCCCTAGGCCAAAAGAGGTGAGAGTTCCTTCGCGCTCTAAGCAACCAGACAGACCTTAGGTGAACACATGATTGTCTCAAAAGAACAAGGAGTTCTCTGCACAACCCAAAGCAGGGGTGGACAAATGGAGCACAGTCGTTAAGCGTAAGGGAAGCCCTAAGTCAGCGAAGCCAGACGCGATAATTGTCAAAGGAAACTCCGAAACCTCTTATTTAGACATACTCAGATCAGTCAGTAGTTCTCCGCAATGGTCACCGGGATCTTGAAAACAGCAAAGGAAGAACTTTATTTAAGCTCCCCAAGCCAGCTGACCCTGAGACGAGCACTATGCAAAACGCCGTCCAAACTTTCCTTGGCCCATCAACAGTAGTTCGAGTGCTGACGAAAAACCACCAATGCGCAGATAAAAGACGAAATCACAAGGAAGATCTGCTGGAATCCCTGCTCATTCAATTTGGCAAACTTGGGCTGAACGCATACGGTGGAAAACAGACTGCAAGTCTGACTGACTGAAAAAACTCCAGCCCAGCTTCCAGCTCCAGCTTAAAATGCATGGATTTCGGTCACAGATCCAACAACTGTCCAGGAGCAGAAGATTGCTCTCAAATCTCTCACGATCGCAAACGATGTAAGAGACAGATCCCCATGCCTTATAGCGGGCGACTTCAGTGCTTGGGAGACCGATTGGGGCAGCTCGGGGACCAATGCAAGAGGTAGAGCAGTTTTGGAAGCCTTTGCTGCCCCTGACGTAGTTATTCCCAATCGAGGGAAAGATAATACATTTAACAGCGGTAATGCCGGGTCAATAATCGACTTGACATTCGCTAGCAGCTCTCTTTTTCCGAGGACATCATGGCAAATCGATAACGGATACACTCACAGTGACCACCAGGCCAAAATATCGGAAACTCGCGTATGTCCCCACATTACAAGGGCAATCCCCACAAAATCTCGCTATAGTGCCGATAGCTTTGACGCCCAGTCTTTTGAGTACATGCTGCAAGGGCTTCTTGTTCTTACCGGAAACGCTGCCAATATGACCGAGCAATCATTCAACACGTCACCCGGGCCTGCGATGTATCCATGAGGAAATCCGTTAATGGGACAAGGTCACGGCCAGTCTACTGGTGGAACAACGCGATTACTGATGCCAGGGAAGACTGCCTCATAGCCAGACGACAATATCAAAGAGCTGCAAGAAGAGAGCCTGATTATGCCAACGCCCAATCTCTGAGACTACGGTTCAAAGAGAGGAGGAAAATACTAAAACGCCTGATCAAAACAAGGAAGCGAAACATGTTCCTAGAACTGTGCGACCAAGCCAATCTGGTCACCCCCACCGACTGACCCAAGCTTCATGAAATGAATCGTGGTAGAGCTGTTCCCAAGCCGCCCGCAACCAATAAAAGAACCCCCTACCCACCCTGGCCGATACACCAACAACATCCTTAGACGAGACGTGTAGAAGTTTTAGACGCGGCCAGTCAATTAAAGCTAAGGAAAGGCCCAGCCCTGACGGTAATCGCTGGAAATCGCAACACCTTGTCCCTAAGGGTTCCAAGCCGCCAGAAGATCCATCTTCATACCGTCCAATATGTCTGCTGGTCTCAGCGGGTAAAGTTTTTGAGAGAGTAATCTGGCTGGAGGACTCTCCCTGTACCAGTTTGGATTCTGCAGGTCTCGTTGGACTGAGCAAGCAATTAAAACGCTATTCAGTCTAGCAGAGACAGCAATTGAAGGCAAACGCTGGCTCTGGGGAACAAAGCAATACTGATAACGTCCGGAATACATTTAATTGCGCCAGTTGGGCTAAAATAATGGAATGCATAGCGTCCGCCGACATCGGATTTGCGCACTATCTCGCGATTGTGGCCAAACATCTTTACGATGTAGAGAGAATTGCCAGAGTGGAAGTGACATCTGTGCATGGTTGTGCATGCCAAGCAGAACTAAAAACAGAGGAAGGAACTAATTAGCTGTAGTAAGATAGTAGAGACAGCAACCATTGCGTCTGATGAGCACAAATAAATTCGAAACCCTCCATAAAGTACCTGGGGGTCATCTTAGATCACAGACTTTCATCTATCGTACGTCATAAAAAGGCGTCGGTGGCGTGTAAAGCATTGTCGCGAAATATGCCCAACTGTAGAGGATCTAAACACCTGCAAAGGCTGCTATTTATGGGAGTGACTCGCTTAATTACCACCTACTTAGCCTCCATTTGGGCAAGCGCTACGCCACACCGGAGCTACACCAGGGAGCTCACTTCCATCTACCGGCTATGCGCAATTAGAGTTTCTTACGCATTTAGAGCCATAGCTGGAGAAGCAGTAAGTTTGATAGCAGGTACACCGCCATTCGACTTACTGGTAGAGGAGATATCTTACAGAATCCGGCAAAGTAACAGAAAAGCTGAGTCCAGACATGAAACATTGGTCAAATGTCAAAAACGGTGGGACGAGTCCTCTAAAGGCCGGAGGACCCACAGACTGATCCCGAGAATCGAACCATGGATCAGCAGAAAGCACGGAGAGGTCAATTATCAACATCGCAATCAATAATTAGGCATACGCTCTAGCGGCCGCGTATACTGTGGCTGCCCTTTACCCGAGCCCAATACCAAGTATACAAAATTGATTTTCCCATATCTTCGGTAATTATTATCCGATCAGACTGCAAATCGCCCCATACATCTAATGTATCTAAGATGCGGTATGATCACCGAAATCTCCGAAACTATATAAGACTTAATTCAATTAAGTTAATTAAACTCAGGCAAGTTTATGTCTGATTTTCCATGTCTGTACTAGGCATTGAGGTGAGGGAGTGGGGGAGCCACAATGTACGCTGCCACAATGCACTATAGGGAAAATACCCACTTTAAGCGGCATAAAGTCGTTTTTCAAAAGTCCAAATTATTCAAATATTTTGATAGCCACCTATCGGAAAAACACCAAACTAAAATGTTACATACCAGAAAATTTAACAGAGCGCGCCACTGTTAAGTTAACAGCTGCTAAAGTCAGCTGTTTGTTATCGATAAGCTTGTGCTGTTAAAACGTGCTAAATATAAGCTCAATTCAAAACACATTTAAATTAAAAAATACGTAATTTTATAAAAAAGTGTTTGTGATTGTGATTGTTCGAAATTAATCGTGATGTCTTTATAATTGTGTGTTTTTGTTAACCATCTAACATGTAGAAATTGGTAACTAAAACTAATCTTTGAGAATGCCAACAAAGTGAGTCCAGCAAAGTCCATCGATCAAATGTATTAGGTATTGTAAAGATATTAATTCTTGATAGAATATAAGTTGTCTCTTTATCCACTTTTTCCGATTCTTTCTGCAATTTAACTTTTTAGGTAACAACATCGCAGTTGTGAATGTGGGTTTGCTTGCGAAGTGGCAACGCTGCGACGCCAAATACACAGCAAGGGCGGGCGCATTCAATATAGGGATTCCTGAAACTGATTTTGATTTGCTTTTAGATATAATAATAATAATCAGTTGACGGAATGACCTTTTTTGCGCACTGATTTGATTTTGATTTGCTTATGATTTTCAGAACATCTGGTAACCTTGTCAAGACACTGTTCCTCTTTCTCTTCAAATTCTTAAACATATTTAAAACTTTAAATAATTCAGTAATTTATTATAAAATTGCAGAATGCTTACAAAGTATTCCATTTTCAAATAGCTCTAATAAACACCAAGTGTTGCCACTAGTTTTCTACATAGTAAACGGTCACACAAGGGTAAACGGTCTCACAGCAAGATAATCAAAATCAAAATCAGCTTCGGAGCTGATTATGCTAAAACTTTTAGTGTGACCGTCATTTCCGTACTTTCTTTGGTCACACACAAAATTTTCTATGGAACAGCTGCGAACAGCTGATTGTCATAATCAAAATCAGTTTCAGGAATCCCTATAATATTGTTTACCTAATAACTTCCGTGTTTTTTGACCGATTTTAATAAAAATTGCAGCATAGATTATTGTAGTGTACAGTTATACGCATCTTTCTAAGTTTAAAATTGTGCTTGTTACAAGGTATTGAATTTAA
>JAWNNL010001150.1:0-85539 GCA_035045005.1 Liodrosophila aerea
AAAGTAGGGAAAGCTACAGTCGGACGCAACCGACAGTAGGAGACCCTGTACTTTGGTTTGCCCTGGGCGTCGATAACAGCAGCAGCATATATGAACATACTCACATACACATACACATGCACTTATACATACACACATACACACAAACATCTATACATACAATTATTTGCTCAAATACAAACAATACTCATACAGACATTCATACTCACAATCGAAAATAACGCATACGCCCTAATGGTCGCATACACTGTGGCTTCCTCCTCCCCCTGCCAAATGCCCAGTACCGAAAATTGTTTGTCCAATATCTCCGATGTTTATTAGCCGATTGAGCTGTAAATCGCACCAAACATTCAGAGCATCTAAAGCTTTAATCGTGCAAATGAAAACAGTGACTCTAAAACTGTACATGCTGGGAATATTTTTGCGAATTTGAGGGGGAGGGGGATGACTTTTTAAACATTTGAAATAAACTTGACCTGCCTATGTAATACACGAACCTAACAAAAAAAGTACAAACGGTCTATTAAGATTGTGCAAGTCCGAAGTGTATGTAACAGGCAGAAGGAGGCGTGGCAGACCCCACAAAGTATATATATTCTTGATCAGGACGACGAGCTGAGTCGATCTAGACATGTCCATCCGTCTGTCCGTCTGTCTGTCCGTCTGTATGAACACCTAGATCTCGGAAACTGTAAGAGCTAGAGACATCATATTTGGCAGTTAGATGCCCCTTTAGTGCAAGCAGATCAAGTTTGTGTTAGATTTTTGATACCTCCTCCCCCTCCTCCAAAAACCTCCACACAATTTTAAAGATACAAACTTGTGCTTTGGCATACGATAATCTTATGATAATCTATATCTGTGCTGTGAATTGTGTCTCATTCGGATAATAAACACCGGAGATATTCAAGATTCAATTCCCTGTACTAGGTAAGGGGGAGCAGCGCGAGCGTATGTGTGGTTACGGGCGACTTTACGATATGTGTGCATTTGCGTGTTCGTTAGCGTGTGTGTGGGCAAAGGAAAGTACAGGGTCTCCTACTGTCGGTTGAAGCTTTCCGAGTTTTTTTTTTTTTTAATTAACTTGATATCGAGAATTATGAGTTTGTAAATAAATCGTTACCGTCATGAGTACAATGGAATTATATAAATACTTAGGATTCTTGTATAAGGGGTAACTACATTTCGTTCGACAGTTACCAAGGCAGGGAGGGTATAGAAGAACGTATGGACAATATCATCTCATCCATACACTTATAACCGTTTATCGATATGTAAAGCATTTTCTTGTCAGTTTTGGGTCTATGACCTTCTGGATTTATTCTGTTTTCTTATTAGTTTTATACCGTATCGTGCACTTATGATATGACCAGATAGGGACAATTGGAATTAGAAGAACTACGACCCCATCCGGCGAGCTAAGCACAGAGCGTAGTAGATGCACGAGAACCTGATTCTTTGCGAAAGCATTTTTCTGCTCTACCATCGCTGCTGATTACAAGTTTTCATACTATCAGTAACAGTAAGGTCAATAATAGTTGATATTACAAAAAGGGTCCAGTTATTATTACATAGCTTAAAAGGCAGAACTGGTTGACCAGACTATTTTACGACTCTTTCGTTACATTGACCGTTGCCTTCTGGCCCGTCATGGCTCCTGGTCTTCCCAACGGTATAGTACGGACCCTTTTTTCACGTTTGCTTTACCGTCTTCGCACCTGTATCTAATACCCACACGATCGACATGCGATAAAAAATATTCACACGATCAATTACGCTCCCCTAATTACCTAATTCATTATCAACAATTTGACACGTGACCGTAATTAATTACGATTTACGATGAAATTATCAATACCGATAATAATACAGTCGAATTCGGCTTATTTAGGATTACCTCATTATGTAACCAGTTAATTGTGGCCAATGGGTGATCTTTGAACTCAATTTGCCAGAAACTCCTTTAAACCCGCGTCTTTGCTTCCAGACACAAGGGGTTTACTCCCAAAAACATGTTTATGGTCCGGCGCAGCAATGCGCGAAAAAATGTTTGTAAACAAATTTGGCCTCTATGAAAAGTTTAGTAAATGAATAAAAATTTACCGCAGGAATGGAGGCTTGCTCTTTCAACCCTTATTGTCTGGTATGTTATGGATACCAGCTGTCTGTCATTGACGTGCTGAAGAACCAGACAGACAACAACAGCAAACAGCAGAAGCAGTAGCAGTAATAGTAAAAAATATATATATATCTAAGCCCGCATAGCATTTGCTATTTCCGAAACTTTTGGCAAGGACCTGTCGACAACTTTTGAAGTAGTCTCGTGAAATTAAATTAACACAAAGGCATTTCGTGTCAACATTTTTGGCTGTCAGATGGCGGCATTTTAATTGAAACCAATCAATAAAACAATACCAGCAACTCTCCTTGCGTTAACAAAGGGAAGAAACAGCCAGGGATTTAAAGCAAATTAAGCTGGAGCGTACAAATTCTACATTTTCATAAAAGTTTTTTCTGCGTGTTGAACTGAACTAAAATTTAAATTGGCTCAAATGCAAAAGTTTTCTTTTATCTAATTTATATGTACTATGGCTTTCAAATCCCATTTTATCTCTTATTTGTCACATATGTACGTAAAGCTTCTACAAAGACTCGTTCCATAAAGATAAAGCACTGTTTGCTTTGAATTTTTATCACAAAATAAAAGTAAGTATTATACTAAATTTAACATTTAAGTTATCAATGCAGCATATTTAGCAATGGAAAATTTAATTTTCTATTCGTTTGATTTTCCTTTGTTGGACTGCTACTATTCGTTGGAAAATGCACAAGCTAAATATTATTTCTATGGCTGTCAAATAAACGCTTCTTGACATTATCAGAATTTACTCATCTAAGTATAGCTTCAACAGTTTGCCAAAGATATTTCTACACTTTCGGTTGCCTTGTCATTTTGTCCCTAATCAAATCAATCAATTTGTGAACTGAACAATTGGCTGTTAACCAGGTTAAGTCAAGAGCTTGTCTATTGCCATGCAACACCTTCAACTAATTTAATTTGTCTTGGTAATTTTAAAATTTTCCATTTTACATCTGATGTTGCGAGAAACTGAATTTTCGAATTTCAAATTAAATTTGATCGATCAAAAATTTGTATGCGTAATTTGTCTACAGCTTTATACATATGTATGTGTGAGAGTGTGGATTGTTATTTCGTTTGTCACTGTCATAAATTACGAATAACCTGTAAAGCTTTCGCCTCTGGACAGGACAAACACATAGTCACACTTGAACAAAGCATACAAATGAAGATGGACAGAATAACTGGGGACAACCAGAGGAACGCAACAAAGGATATGTATATTTGCCTGTGAGGCAATTCACGTATACGTCTGATTAAATATAAATAGTATTTATTAAATACACTGCACAAAATAAGCATCTCATGTGGTATTATAGCCAGTACTAATAACATTTACTCTTGTATTGCTATTGTAATACACTTTTTTGTACTATGGTGCTGGATATGGAAAAGGATATAATTTCCTAAATATAGAGATTCATATCTGGTTTTTAGGAACCTTATTTATAATCTCATCATGGATTAAGTTTAAAAGCTGTCTACTCGGAAAGCTGACCTTTCAACGTTCTATGTGCATACTATATAGCTGTTAAGCCCAAAATTTTGTAAAAAAAAGTAGGGAAAGCTACAGTCGGACGCAAAGCTACAGTCGGACGCAACCGACAGTAGGAGACCCTGTACTTTGGTTTGCCCTGGACGTCGATAACAGCAGCAGTATATATGAACATACTCACATACACATACACATGCACTTATACATACACACATACACTTATAAATACAAATATACGCGCAAATACAAACAATACCCAAAACTCATACAGGCATTCATACTCACAATCAAAAATCACGCATACGCCCTAGTGGCCGCGTACTCTGTGGCTTCCCCCTCCCCCACCAAAATGCTCAGTACAGAAAATTGTTTGTCCAATATCTCTGGTGTTTATTATCCGATTGGGCTGCAAATCGCACCAAATATTCAGAGCACCTAAAGCTTTATTCATGCAAAAAAGGAAAACAGTGACTCTAAAACTGTACATGCTGGGAATATTTTTGCGAATTTGAGGGGGAGGGGGATGACTTTTCAAACATTTGAAATAAACTTGACCTGCCTATGTAATACCTAACAAAAAAAGAATGAAGTCTCTAGCTCTTATAGTTTCCGAGATCTAGGTGTTCATACAGACAGACAGACAGACGGACAGACAGACAGGGCTATATCGACTCAGCTCGTCGTCCTGATCAAGAATATATATACTTTGTGGGGTCTGCCACGCCTCCTTCTGCCTGTTACACACAAATGTCATTTGCACAAACTTAATAGACCCTTTTGTACTTTTTTAAAGTACAGGGTCTAAAAACTTTGAGTTACAATTGAGTTGGAATTGGGACCACGACGGGGGCCAAATTCCTGGGTAGGGTTACCGAAACGGCGATTGTACTGCTGCCTGCGATAAGCACGGCCGGTCTTCTTCTTCTTTTTTTTTCCTGCTTCTCAACCTTAGGGGTCTGGCCCTTGACCTTACCGGCACGCGCCAATGAACCGTGCACTTTACCACCAATCATGCGAATGGTAATATCCAACTCGATTGAGCAGAGCGCGGTCACAGGGGTCTCTTCGGAAAGAGCAGCACCCTCGCAGTTCAGGTTGATCTCCTCGGTATCGAAGCCATGAAACTGAGCCAGTTTATCCTTGACACAAGCAATGGTGGCTTCCTGTGACACCTCCAAAGCCTGAACCATTTCCAAACCACGTACGAATAGCAGCATATTGATGTGTTTTTGTTATGCGAATCTATAGAAATCTGTTGATTATTCCTGGAACTGTGGAGTAGGTCCTCTCGGTTTCACGATAGTTCAGAGACTAACTGAGTTCTTGTGAGATAGTGTCCTTTATAAGAAGCGAGTAATTCCACACAAGTGATTAGCAGCGAGTTATGGTTATTCGTTTTCTGTTGATCTGCGGAGTATCTGATATTAAGGTCTTGTCGGCTTTGCGATCGTACACAGACTAACTGAGAGCTTGGCAGGTAGTGTCCTTTTTAAGCATTCGCAGACGGAGGGCGAGCAAGCCCACATATGTAATTAGTGTCGATTTATTGAATATTAACTAAGTGACCTTGGTATATAATGACCTTTTTAAGAACTCGATAAATGGAGGGCGAGTAAATCTACACACGTAATTAGTGGTGCGTAATTGTATTAGTTATGTTAATTATGATATTCCAGGAATTGAGATTAGTTTCTGTTTTGATTTAGGTTTTCAATGCAGATTAGAATTAAATTTTTGAAGTGTCTATTAAGTTTTTTTAAAGTGTCTATTAAGTTTGTCGAACTAAGAAATGTATGTAACAAGCCATGCCTTCTGGCAGACCGCACAAAATATATATATTTTTAATCAGAGCGATGAGCTGAGTCAATAGCCATGTTCGTTTATCTGTCCATCTGTTCATTTGTATAAACACCTAGACTGTAAGAGCTAGAGACATCCTATTTGGCAGTTAGATGTCCCTATAGTGCAAGCACAAAAAAACACCAAAGCCACAAGTTTACAGATACAAAATTGTGCTTCAGCATACAAAAATCTTATGATAACCTTCATCAGTGCTGTGAATTGTGTCTCAATCAGAAAATAAACACCGGAGATATTTGAGATTAAAGTTTCTGTTCTTGGCAAGGGGGGGAGCAGCGAGCAGGCACTTAATGTATGTATGCATGTACATATGTAGGTGTGTAAGAGTGGTTGGGGCTGACTTTGCGATGTGTGTGCGAGTATGCATTGTTAGCATTAGCTGCTGCAAAGGAAAGAACAGGGTCTCATACTGTCGGTTGCATTCGACTGTAGATTTTGTGAGTTTTTGTAAATTAATTTATTGCCTTTATTTAAAAAGTTTATGAATTTCGTAGACCTTGAGAATAATCTTGCTATGTGATTACCTACGGCTCTTTCCAATGAAATTATTGAAAGCAAAAAATAAAAAATCCAAGCCATAAGACATGGCTAAATGTTATAGCAATTTAAGGAATATGCATATTTCAGTCTGTATTATGCCTCATTAAAGCATACTCTTTGCCGGTTATAAGTCCTATTTATATTAAGAAAGCTTGGTTTTTCTTTCGATTTGGCAGTTTTAAAAGATTTATTTTAAAAGAAACAATCAAATTAGCAATCAATCAAATTAGTAAAAAATACATATTAATTTATTTTTCGAAATTGATCCACTTTACTTTGAGTTGCAATTGAACCACGACGGGGGCCGAAGTCCTGGGCAGTGTTAGCGAACCGGTGATTGTACTGACTCCTGCAATAAGCATGGCCGGTCTTCTTCTTCTTTTTCTCCTGCTTCGTAACCTTAGGGGTCTGGTTATTGACCTTACCGGCATGCGCCCATGAACCAGACACCCATGAATCATGCACTTTACCACCAATCATGCGAATGGTGATACCCAATTCGTTTGAGCTAAGCGCGGTCACGGGGGTCTCTTCGGAAAGAATAGCACCCTTGCAGTTCAGGGTGAACTCCTCGGTATCGAAGCCATTAATCTGAGCAAGATTATCCTTGACATCAGCAATGGTGGCTTTTTGGGACACCTCCAAAGCCTGAACGAATTCCATACCACGTTCCACGAAAAGCAGCATATTGATGTGTTCTTGTCACTTTTATACGAAGCTATCGAAATCTGTGGATTATTCCTAGAACTGTGGAGTAGGTCCTCTCGGTTTCACGATCGTTCAGAGAGTAAATTGAGAGCGAGTAATTCCACACAAGTGATAAGCAGCGAGTTATTGGTATACGTTTTCTTTCGAATATTTCTAGATCTGCGGAGTATCTGATATTAAGGTCTTCTTGGCTTCGCGATCGTACACAGAATAGCTCAGAGCTTGTCAGGTAGTGTCCTTTTTAAGCATTTGGGAGATGGAGGGCGAGCATGCCCACATATGTAATTAGTGACGATTTATTGAACATTAACTAAGTGACCTTGGCAGGTAATGACCTAGACGGACATGGCTAGATCGACTCAGCTCGTCGTCCTGATCAAGAATATATATACTTTGTGGGGTCTGCCACGCCTCCATCTGCCTGTTACATACATTTCGGACTTGCACAAACCTAATAGACCCTTTGTACTTTTTTAAAGTACAGGGTCTAATTAAATTTTTGTTTATTTGTTTACTGTCTATATTTAAAAAAGTTTTAAGCAATACGCAGCGTTGCAATGGCTTTAATGTTTCCTATAGTGTCTGTGTAGATTCTGATGCCTTTTAGGTTACGTTTTACCCTGTACCTTGAAATGGTTCTAAATGTTGTATTAAGTTTGCCGAACAGAGAAACGAGCTGAGTCGATAACCATGTCCGTCTGTCTGACCGTCGGTTTTTCCTTCTGTCCATCTGAATGAACACCTTGTAAACTATTAGATCTAGAGCTATCTGACAATTATATGCTCCTATAGAGCAAGTAAGTCGAGTTTGTTTTAAGTTTTTACAAAAATCGATGAATTATGAATTTATAGTAGATATTTAGACCCTGTACTTTAAAAAAGTACAAAAGGGTCTATTAAGATTGTGCAAATGACATTTGTGTGTAACAGGCAGAAGGAGGCGTGGCAGACCCCATAAAGTATATATATTCTTGATCAGGACGACGAGCTGAGTCGATATAGCCCTGTCTGTCTGTCCGTCTGTCCGTCTGTCTGTCTGTCCGTCTGTCTGTATGAACACCTAGATCTCGCAAACTATGAGAGCTAGAGACTTAATTCTTTTTTTGTTAGGTTTGTGTATTACATAGGCAGGTCAAGTTTATTTCAAATGTTTGAAAAGTCTTCCCCCTCCCCCTCAAATTCGCAAAAATGTTCCCAGTATGTACAGTTTTAGAGTCACTGTTTTCCTTTTTTTCATGAATAAAGCTTTAGGTGCTGTGCATGTTTGGTGCGAGTTGCAGCCCAATCGGATAATAAACACCAGAGATATTTCACAAACAATTTTCTGTACTGAGCATGTGGGTGGGGGAGGGGGAAGCCACAGTGTACGCGGCCACTAGGGCGTATGCGTGATTTTTGATTGTGAGTATGAATGTATGTATGAGTATTGGTTATTGTTTGTATTTGAGCGAATAATTGTATGTATATGTGTTTGTGTGTATGTATAAGTGCATGTATATGTGTATGTGAGTATGTTCATATATGCTGCTGCTGTTACCGACGCCCAGGGCAAACCAAAGTGCAGGGTCTCCTACTGTCGGTTGCGTCCGACTGTAGCTTTGCGTCCGACTGTAGCTTTCCGAGTTTTTTTATTAAGAAGAAATTTGTATTCGATCAGACAGTGTAAAAAGATTTATTTTAAAGGCAGCAATAAATTTGACAAATATAAATTAGGATCAAAAACAACACTATTGAAATTATATAGAAAATAAAACAGTTCTATAGCTGAGTGAAATTAGAATAAATTATTGGTATAAACTAATTGAATTTCAATGTAAAGTGTAATGTGGTTGAATAAGGCTTTTGCTTATAGAAAAAGTTTAGTTAACTGATGTGTCCTAGTGAGTCCGACTTTCATTTTGAATATCGAAGATTGGGAGTTGTTCGAGTTCTGCGGATATTTATGTTATGACTGCTGAACGCTTATCGCGATTATAGCCACGTGAGATCGAGCGGGCCTTAAAAGCAGCGGCATTAGCCAGGTGTCGTTCCATTTTACTTTGCTTGCCCTCGTCAATGTCTTTTAAGTCCATAATGGTGAGTCTAGGACCCAGCTCGAATATATCCCTGATGAATTCGTTGTTCTTCAGCTGGGACGTAATGCCTGGACCCGTAGCTGCGCACAAGGCCGAGTATTGGTGATTTGAAGTCCAATCATCTAGGGCGAGAGATTCGGGTCCAAAATGAATATTGATCTCCGGTGATATTTCCTCCTCCAGATAGCGCAGGACATCGCGGAAAGTGGCCCGTTGAGCTTTAAGATCGCGTTTAGCGCGATATTTTGCAGAATCTGTAGCCAACTGCTTGACTGCATCACAGAGCCCTTGGATATGCTCCTCCAGGAAGTTCTCATCATTGGCACGACCCGATTCCAGAATCAAGGCAATCGTCTCTCCACATTCAAATGGGGTGATTCCAAGAGACCCAAGAAATTTTTAATAAAAGGAAACTTGTGCTCTCCTTTGGCCATGAGGGTGGCAAACGCATTCTCTGGAATTATGGTCAGGAGCAAACCCCAGGCAGACAAGGCTTCCGCATGGAAAGCTCCAGCCTCAGCTGTGACTGAAAGCGGAGTTTTGTTATCATCTTCCAGATAACTGCCTGCAAAAATTGTCTCGAGAAACTGCATTAACTGGACAATCTCTTCGATATCCTTGCAATCTAAAAAGTTAAATAATGCCAAAGCTGTGCAGCATTTGGCGCGTGCATCATAACTATTACAGTTGTTCTGAACTGCAGTCAGAAGGAACGGATTCATAGCCTTGGAGACGTTTCCATCAGCTCCCAATTGAAGAACTATCAGCGGAGCCAGACGTGCGCCCCACGCCTGTTCCTGTTCCTTGCCACGGCGCACACTCTTCTCCATTAAGTCCATCAGTGTCATCCTGCGACCGTCGACAAAGTCAGGCATATAGTTATTCATCAACACTTCACAGATCGACTGCAAAGCACGGACACGGGTCTGAGCCGACTTTTGCGTAGCCATATCCAAGGCGTGCTCAAACTTATGTTCATGGACCGGCTCTTCGGCATCCCACGAATAGACGCTCACTTCATCGAGAAACTCTTCTTCAGGCATAAAGTCAACAGTGCTTCCTTTTCCTCCAGCTGATTTCATGTTACGACGGGGCATATTGTTGTATTTGTTGCTATTCGGGTATCTACGCAATGGATAAACTGTATGTAGCTCTGTTCGGCTTGGCAATCGTACACAGACTAAAAGATTCCTTGTCAGTTAGTCTCCTTTTTAAGAACGAGTGAAATGGCAGCGCGTAAGTTCACACACGTCTCTAGTTTTCCGTTGATTAGTACTGGAACTGCGGAGTATATGAATCTTAGGACTTCTCGATTTCACGATAGTACTCAAACTAACATAGACCCAGTCGGATCTCCTTTTTATAGGGATAAAAGTAATTGATTAGCGGCGAGTTAATGCAGATGTTCTGTTCATTATTCCTGGAAGTCAAACTAACAGAGACCTCAGGCAAGAAAAAAAGGTTAAGGGCAAATACTGGATTATACATACATACATATGTAAAGAAAAATCAATTTTAAGAAGAAATACCCACACTTACAATTTAAAGCAAAAGGCGGGACTTTTGGCCGTTACGATTAGCTTTCTAAAATACTAAACCGCTATTATTTGTATCAAATACTATACTTTAAATTATAGAGCAAAAATCAAAAACTTTAGACATATTTTTTATTTATTTAATGCGAAAAAAGTGTAATATATCCCTTATGAAGGCTAACATTCATAGAAAAGCTCGTTTTCCGTGAAAACTAAAACTGAGCTTTGGTAGCAATACTTGGAATACGTTTTCCTAATGCGCTATATTAAGGTTGAAGTTCTATCAACAATTCTCCTCACAGCAAGAGCCTCTACGGCTGAATTCGCTCTGCTAGTAATTCGCCTGTAAGTTCTGCTTGATACGAATTCGCCTTCATTCTAAATTCGCCATGCGTGCTGTTGGTTTGGGTCTGAAATACTTGTGCTTGTCTAAGGCTCCATTTGATGGAATTATTGTAACCAAATAGCATCAACCCAAAACATCAAGACATTAGATATGGCTAAATACTATAGTAATGTCTGCCACGCCTCCTTCTGCCTGTTACATACATTTCGGACTTGCACAAACCTAATAGACCCTTTTGTACTTTTTTAAAGAACAGGGTTTAAAAAGACAAGCTAGAAGAAGGGAAAAAGAAAAGAATTAAATAATTGATTAATTTGAATGGGAATTCCTTAACTTTATTTAATCTTCATTAAATAAGTAACTAAGAACAATTAAAATAACTTCGGAATCAAAGTATTGAAAGCTTATAAAGCACAAATTAGTTTAACATGCACATTTATTAATAAGAACACTTGTTAGGCGATACTCAAAGCACATATGTCTTTTCTGAGCAAATTACTCTCCCTTTCTTTTATCCAGATCTATCTCTCCAGTAAAAGAGATTAATCTAGATTTGGAGCTGAAATTAGTTCATACGGCAGCACAACGGACAGATTCAGGATGAAGTGAGAACCTTAGCTACAGCTCCAACCTTACCTTTAAAATACATATGCATATCTCATCAACATAAGGTGCTTAAAATAACCAAATTCAAAATAAATTAAATAATCCAATACATTTTTTAGAGTAAAGAAAAGCAAAGGAAAAGTGGACTAGTATTGTAAACCGCAGAAACCGTAAGTCAGGATGTTGGGAAACCCGTGACCATTGACTTTCAGTCAAGGAATTTCGTACATTATATTTTACCTATTATTCAAGTGGCAATTGTATTTATATGTATTTGGGCTATTTACAAGTGGAGAGCTTACCTTAACAAACCATTTCTGCTAGGCAAGAGCCTAAAAATGCACTACACTTTTCTCTAATATTATTTTTTGTTTTGTTTTGCTTCTTCCGGGCGCGTACTTGTGCACAGTTCTTAATCCAAGGAGAACCATTTACTGTAGTAAGAATTTTTTATGTTATCCTCCTTGACTAATGGTCTCCCAGCTGCTACGCCCCACGGCTGCAGTGGGCGCTCACTTTACGAGAGGCCCTTAAAGCTAAAATAAAATTAAGAGACGCTGAGTAGTCTCAATTTTAGACTTTTGCTCATTTTTTATGGCTTTTGGACGTCATTTTTTTTGGTGGGGATGTATTTTACACTTTTTGTGACCTCGCAACTTGTTTACAAATTAGCGAAGCATTAGCGGCATTAATTTTTTAAATGTTTTCAAATAATTAGCATAATTATTATTATTATCGCCCAACTAATTAGGACTTTTCCGCAACAGCTGTAAAAAGTAGTATCTTACATACACTCAAATTGGAGTACTCTACACATTGCACACAATTAACAACGCAATGATTTGCTGTTCAGTTTGTTAATTAATTAATATTAGTTGGATTTTCGGAATTATTTTTAGGATAACAAAAAAAATGTTTCTGACATTTTTCTCAAAACCAGACCAGTTGGGTCTAGCAAATCTGGCGCATGTGCAATGCTACCGAAAAAGTTCAGAAATTAGAAAAGCGTGATTGCTTTAGCAAATTTAAAATTAAAAACAAATTTTACTCCTTCGTACGCTGGGCACGTGACATATGCGCAATATTTACCTTTTCTTTGATATATGCAGATACCACATATGAGTTGAACTTAATACAAGCTCTTGCTGCTCTGAAAACTTTTAGATGAAACGGCTTACAAGTACGTGATATTTGCGCAGGTCGGGTGTTTGTCGACCATTTTTCATTAAACAAGGTGAGTTAAAAAGACCATGTAAAAATGTTATTTTCACAGTAGTTCAAATAAATCTCAATTTAAATGTAAATTTAAAAAATTTAAACAGCAATAAAGGGTTTGAGATAAAAATTTAAGGAAATAAAACTAAAATTTCACAAAGAGGTGGATCGTAAGCTTTAAAAAGTGTCCTTTGTGCGAAATAAGACTAAATATCAATATTCAATGATTGTTTTTAATGCCGGTGTAATAAAAATCATAATATTTTCCTTAATATATTTTTGTACACATTAATTTAACATTTTAGTTAAGCATAAGTTATTAACACTAGTATATGTTATACATATTTTCTTTAATTTTTGCTATTACATAGATTTCCATTGTCTTTGACTTGGATAAATTTGCTATATACACACATACATCTACATATGTTATATCGACTTTCACCGCTTTCAATTTGAACTGAAAGTCAAAGTGTTCACGAATTTCATCTTTCTAATTAACAGTACGTACAGACATGTTGTAATTGGGTTTTTATCTATTCTATACTTTATTTTATTTTGAAATTATAAAGTTCATTTTATGCGCATTAAAACTTCAAAATTCTTTGGTGTGAATAAAAATATTTGGTGCTCTTTGTTATTTTGCTTTATTTATTTGTAGTTTCTTCTTTGCTTTATCAGTTACAATATCCACCGCAAGTTCATTACAACTAATCTGTTAAATTTCGTTTTGTGAAATTTAATACAATGGAATAAATTCGAAAATTTATAATTAAGACATTGATATATAGCATTTATCATAAATTGTAGATATTTAAGAAGGAAAGAAACCTACAGTTGTGTTCCACGGAAATGCGTTGTTATTATTAGTTTCTCATAGGGTAGTTTTCGTAGTAGTTTTCTATATAATTATAAAATATATAATGCTAGTCATATAAAACAATACACGCGCATCTTTTAGTAAGTAACTATTTGATATAATTAGATTAGGCAAAGCATAGGTAATTTCACCCTCTGGGATATATGTATTGTGTTTTACATTTTGCTACAATACTATGTACAAGTTGATTGGACTTGAGTTTCACAAAACGTAACACTCAGAGTGCCTAAACACACACAGCTACTGCTACTATAACCAATAGCTACTATCTTATATTACATTTCTCAGTGGAAATACTTCCTTCTCGCTTAGTTTAACTACTGGTAAAAGCGTTTTGCGTTAATGCTTCCCCTTTAGCTTTATCCTAAATAATAATTTCATATTCATTCATGTTTTTTTTATTTACATACATTTTAAAAAATGTCTTATTAGCCCTGGCACAACTTGAATCAGCACAAATAAAGCACAGAAAATACATTTGTACATATGTATGTATATCAAATTAACTATGATTGTTGTAAACATTTATAAAGTTTTAAATTCGTATATTTGCTTAACTAATATTAAATATTTAATTTGCTCTGCATGTCTTATGTCCCAAGCAACAGCTACCATCACAACACAACCCACAAAATGTCCATCAGACCATTTTGCCTCAAATCTAAAATAGGACAATATGATAACAACACAGTGCTACTTTCCAAGTTCTTCTATCCAGGATAAATACTTTATACTGTTAGACTGAAAACACTTTTTGAACTCAACTGAATTGAAATTTAGTTAGGTTCGTGTATTACATAGGCAGGTCAAGTTTATGTCTGATTTCGGTATGTAATCCCCATCTTCCTCAAATTCGCAAAATATTTTCAGCACATACAGTTTAGCAGTCACTGCCTTACATTCTTGCATGAATAAAGCTTAAGGTGCATAGATGTGATATGCAGCCCAATAATAAACACCGGAGATATTGGATAATCCATTTTCTATGCTAGGCATTTGGCAGAGAGAGGGCGACACCGCAGTGTACGCGGCGACTCGGGTATGCGGGATTTTGATTGCGGGTATGTATGAGTAATGATTAGTGTTTGTATTTGAGCGTATATTTGTATATATAAGTATATGTGTTTATGTATATGTGAATGTGTTTATGTATATTATACTACTATCGATGCCCAATGCACTTTGCTGTGCAAGGTCTCCTATTGTTGCGTCCCACTGAAGCTTTCCAGGTTTTTCATTTCTTTTAGTGTTAGCCTAAATTAATATACTTCATAACATATGTATATGCTGGGTTAAGGCAGTGAATGGGCGACTTTGCAAGTTATTAAAAAAAAACCATACCAAGGCTATATCACAAATTTGTTCAATTAGATTAATTTTCTTTTAAATTTCGAAGATATCAGTACAAAATTCCCAGCAATATCCAACCAATACAAAAGTTATGAACTCATAGAATCTTTATGATTTATAGTTATATTTTAGTAATAAGTTCTTTCAATTTGATTGAAGGTCGAGCACTCTCGACTGAGGCATTCCTTCGACTCTTAACTTTGCTTTCAACATTCACATTTCCTCTGTTTAGTGTGGTATGGTGGTGCCCTAGCTAAAGCAGAAGCGGAAGTTGCTGTCCGTTGCTGACTCACTGAAGATGTTTCTGTTGTTTATCCTGTGGCAATGGCTATTAAAGTTCAATGAAGTTTTTCTTTTGAGTGTGACATTTGCCATGACCAGCCTATGCCGAGGAAAAAAACGAATAAAATAAAACAAGCTTGACATGTCTGCAATGAAGTGGAAAAAATATTTCCGCTAGCGATAAAATAGCTATAAATTTTGTTAACACCGCTGGCGTTTACTTCATTGTATGTGTGCATGTCTATCGTGTGTTGAAAATTTGTCAGAAAGCAAAAGAAAAAGTGACAAAGCTCGGCGAAAATTGTTTTGAAAGACGCTGCAAATTGTTGCGAAGCAGCAGCGCTTTGAGTAGGTGCTACTAATGGCATTACCCGACACTCTGTCTACCCCGTATCAGCTATGTATACCCTGCTCTGTTAAGCTCTTAGGCACGCCATGAATTTGTCGCTTACTTTGTAGCCGCATCACAAAATTGCGCTTTAAACTTGGCCAGTGTTGAAAGTTTTGAACCAAATAGCTTTCATTATAGCTTTATTTTTTGTTGCCAGTCAGTGGCGTAGGCTTACAAATGCTTTAAGGGGGTTTGGTGAAAGTAAAGTAAAGTAACTTTAGTTTAGAAAAATATCCAGATACATACACTAAAGTATTCACATACTAAGTCACTGTTTGAATGCTCTTGCTGTTTAATATGTGAAAACAGCTGTTTGGTTTTTATACTGACGTTTGACTGTATAGAAAACCTTGCCCCCTGTTGCTCGTCAACTTCTTACGTGACCAGCTGAAATTTTTCATTTTGCCGAAGAAATAAAAGCAAATGAATCAACTTTTCAAATAAAAATACCAATTTCTTTCCGCTTCTCGCTATCTTCTTCTTCAAACCACAATAATTTCTATAGGCATTGCGTACGTGATAATTGTATCGATGAATTTAGCATGGCTCTCACATTTTGCGACTTGAAACCCCATAAATTAAATACCTTCAAGTATTCTATACTACACAGTTTTCCTTACGAGACTTAGTGATATCTAAACTAAGAACTGCTGCCATTTTTAGACCCTGTACTTTAAATAAGTACAAAGGCGTCTTTTAAGTTTGTGAAATTGGCATTCGTGTATAACATGCAGACGGAGGCGTGCAAACCCTACAAAGCATATATGTATATGTATATATTCTTGATCAGGACGACGAGCTGAGTCGATATAGTCATGTCTGTCTGTCTTAGATCTCGGAAACTATAATTTGTTAATTTCGTATATTGCATAGGAAGGTGAAGCTTCTGGTACAGCAAAGTACAGGTCCACCTAATGTCGGTTGCGTCCAACTGTATCCTTTCGTTTTTTTTTTTTGCAGAAGTATTTGAAATTTAGTTTTCATAAGATACCTAGAATTATTTAAGAAAAAGATCGGGCACGAGCAACAGAGAAAGTTTCTGTAGATACTTGAAAATCAGTTTCAGTTTAATTTCATAATCCGTAATAGAATTGTAATGCCCGTAATCTGCCCAACCTTTCTTGAAAACTTTATACGGCTTATAAGCAAACAGCCACAATTAAAAAAAAGATATGTTGTTGTGCATAGGGACAGAAGGTCCGGATTTAGTTTGGGGTAAATGGTATGGTTGCTCGGTTGGTTGCCCAGGCATTCAGTGCTCTCAATAGCATGCAAATTGAATTTGAAATTAATTAGAGACTTAAACCACAGGAGCACACAATCACACACGCACGCACAATATGGTTCTAATGTGTATGTAGAAACACGTAGTGCGGTTTACCGCATGCTAAAAACACTTAGCCTTAGAGTTGGACTTGGAATTGGACTTGGATAAAGAAATTCATTTTACATGTACTCTGGTACGTTTATAGGTTGGCCGTTAATCCGCTGATTGTGTCCATATCCAGCACATTGGCCCGAATCAATACTCCAGCTGATGTGGGTGGTGCAGCAATCTCGAACTCCACGCTGGAACATTTGATAGGCGGCGACTTTGAGGAATTCAAGGCATTTGATTTTGACTTGAGTTTGCCTGGCTTAATGGGCGTCTGCTATCTGCTTGGCCGCCATGAACTATTACCAGAGTAACGGCATAGCAGCACCTTTTTGAAAGCCTGCCGGAATACTTTATTGAATATGGTGTAAAATATGGGATTCACCATTGAGCTGGCATAGCCCAACCAGGTGACAACATCAAACACCCAATGACTGATACGCTCCTCGCATTCCTCGCACACCGTAGGCAACAGGTTGAGCACAAAGAACGGTGACCATAGTATGACAAACGTGAAAAAGACGACGCCCAATACCTTGGTGGCTTTTTGTTCCAGTCTTATAATCCGGCCATGTCTTGATGAATTCCTTGAGATGACACTGGAGTTGCGCGAATGATGCGAACGCACCGTTTGCTGTCTTTGCAGCAGACATGGCGAGGATTGCGGTGTTCTCGACTTGTCGGCACCACTGCCACCGTGATAGTTCATGTTCTGATGACTTCGCAGTGTAGCGGACCGTCGCAATGGGGTCGTTGTTGTCGTTGTCGTCCCAGACGATGTCTTTGTGGGCGTCAGTAACAGCGAGGTGCGTGCCCCGCCGAAACTACTACCACGCCGACGATGACGACCTGAATCCCAGGTGACTACCGAGGCAGTCTTTGAAATGCTCAGCCTGCGTCGACCCGGACAGGGTGTTCCTGGCGCTGCCAGGTAGCTGCTACCATCGTTTTGCACAGTCAGGGAGCTGCCCTGGCTATGTTGGTAGTGAGCCGAGTGTGGTGAGAGTGTGTTGGAGGTGCCAGCAGCTGTTGTGGAGCCAGCACCAACTTCAGCCGTGCCTACACTTACGCTGCTCGTCAGACTTGTCTTGTTGTTATTGTTTCCAGTGCTGCTGCAGAGGAGAAGTTCCATTTCACTGGGGGAACTGCTCACACCCGTCGCCGCGCTGTTTGCTATTGTGGTGGTTACTTTAAAGGCAGATGATATAATCTTGACCTCGGCAGTTTTTGCGCAGCTTTGTAGAGGTCTGTCGCCAAAGTAGGGACACGTGCACACCGAGGGCAGTTGCAGGTAATCCTGCTGATGATTTGCTGTGGCATCGTTACCGTTACTATTACCGGAAGTCGTGATAATGTGGCACAGTTTACCCGACTGCTGCTCCAGTTCTGTGTCTGAGTGACAGCCTTTGCTCATCGAATATGATTTTGACAGTTTCACCTTCTCGTCGCCATCGTCCTCGTCATCATCGTTATCATTATTGTGCTCATCGTTATCGTTATCATTGCCATCTGAGCTCTTGTGAAGCGTCTTATGATGTGTGTAGAGAGCATTTTTTGGCAAACTATTGAAACGTTTGCGTCGTCGCAGCGTATCCTGTTCCTCCTCTTCAACATCCTCGTTGCCAACGCGACGTTCTCGTCCGGAAACAGCCGAGGAAGCACGCCGCCGTTTTTTATATGCGCGCAGTCTTTGGGAAAGCTGAGAGAGTGTGCTAAAGAAAATAATTTGAAGAGAAAAGGAAAAATATATAAAATATAATTTTTACTTATTTACTTATTTTCTTTTATAAATTATAATTTATTGATAAGATTTAAGAAATCGCAAGTTTCGACGAGTATCAAAATCGATAAATTTTGTAAGCAATTTGTAACCTTCGATAAATTGCTTTTAAATCACACCAATTGAAAATGCTAAAACAGGTGTTAATAGGTATACACTAATGGACGTTTTCTTTAAATACTATACTAGTATATTTAGCGTACATTTAAAATCTTGATAATAAAATACGATTGTAATAATTAGACCCTGTACTTTAAAAAAGTACAAAAGGGTCTATTAAGTTTGTGCAAATGACATTTGTGTGTAACGGCAGAAGGAGCCGTGGCAGACCCCACAAAGTATATATATTCTTGATCAGGACGACGAGCTGAGTCGATCTAGCCATGTCCGTCTGTCCGTCTGTCCGTCCGTATGAACACCTAGATCTCGGAAACTGTAAGAGCTAGAGACATCATATTTGGCAGTTAGATGCCCCTTTAGTGCAAGCAGATCAAGTTTGTTTTAGATTTTTGATACCTCCCCCCCTCCTCCAAAAACCGCGAAAAACTGCCACACCCACAATTTTAAAGATACAAACTTGTGATACAATAATCTTATGATAATCTTTATCTGTCCTGTGAATTGTGGCTCAATCGGATAATAAACACCGGAGATATTCAAGATTCAATTCTCTGCAATAGGTAAGGGGGGAGCAGCGCGATCGTATGTGTGGTTGCGCGCGACTTTACGATATGTGTGCATGTGTGCGTGTTCGTTAGCGTGTGTGTGTGCGATGGAAAGTACAGGGTCTCCTACTGTCGGTTGAATCCGACTGTAGCTTTCCAAGTTTTTTGTAAATAAAAAGGTGGGCAAATTCAAATGAGTAGGAAATGGTTCCTCAATATATACTTTATATCTGCCACGCCTCTTTCTGCCGGTTATACACAAATGCCAATTGCACGAACTTAATAAACCCTTTTGTACTTTTGTAAAGTACAAGGTCTAAAAACACACAGACGCACATGCATTGTTTGCGCTCACCTGGTAGCTTTGTGTGTATGCACAAAAGTAGGCTACAGTTCTTTGTGTGAATTTTATTTATGCTTGGTCTTTAGTGTTTCACCGTTGCAGTGTTGCCAACTCCTCACCAAAAAAAAAGGACAGATGAGCCCGGAAAAACGGACAGAAAAAGGATAGATTAAAAAAAAAGGACAAAAAAACAGGACAACTTTATTTTATTAATATTCATATATTTATTCATAGAAATTCACTATTTTCATGGAGTACTTGAGCATTAGTTAACGGTTAAATGCTTCCTGACGAACGGCAGAAGTTAAAACTGGTGTAAACGGTACACTGCATTTTGCATATGTTTTTTTTTTTTGTTTTTTTTGCTCATCGCTCGTATTTGGAAAAATAATGCATTTAAACTGCACTTGCAATACTTGGAGTATTCCTTATCTGGATTCTCGCGAAACTTGGTTTGTTTCTCTTTGGGAAAGTTTAAATATGCATTATAAGCCTATAATCAAAACACAGTCAACCGCCAATCGAGACACATAATTTCGATTTCAATCAAAATGCTAATCGAATACGTAAAATCATAATATGAAAGCGATGCCACGTTGTTGATAATGATAAGTTGTATGAGCGATTTACAAAAATAAAAAAAGGATGAAAAAAGGATAGATTATATTAAGAATGGCATTTTTTCCGGACAGGGGACGTTTTAGAATTTTTCCGGCAATGCCAGTTTAAAAAAGGACAGATCTGTCCGGAAAAAGGACAAATTGGCAACACTGCACCGTTGCCACACTTTTACGAAATATGTACACCAAATGCGCTTTGTGGTTCAAAGTTGTTACATGTTTCTTTTTGTTTTCTGTTCTTTTTTATCATGTTCTTAAGGCCATTGCACAGTTCTCATTTCGAATTCATTTTAATAAAACGCATGAATTTCAACGTTGGCTTTTGCGGTCTTTTTCGTGAGCTCACCGCCATTTGTTTAGCATACAAATGTTAAAGCAGCCACAACTTCATTTACTGTGGCAAAGATTAGCAGCTAATGAAGGCGTGTGAAGAGCGAGTCAGCACAGCGAGGGGGGAGTGTGATAGAGAGCTCACACTGTCACTCTACTGTTGTCAGCCAGGCGGAGCTCATTATGCATCCTTGACGGTTTTTCTGATTTTTGTGTACACGAGACGCGCGCATAGTATAATATATTCAGTTGCTGCAGCAGATGGAAGATGGAAGATGGCACAAGAAAAGATGAAGACGACGGATGGATGGAAGAGGCTGGAGCAAGAGCAAGAGTATAAGTAAAAGATGCCCATCTCATTATGCACAAGTTAAACAAAGCCAAAGCAGCTGCTCGTTGTTGCTGCCTTACTGGCTTTTGTTATTGTTTTAATCACAAAGGAATTAAACAGCTGCCAAGCTCATCGTCAGCAAAGCAGTCAACACACCCAGGCGAGCTGACTGACTCACTAGTTGACAAATTGTTACCAACTCTCAGCATCCGCTGGCTGGCTGATTGACTAGCCTTTATTGTGTGAAGTCAGTCCTGAAATTAGAATACACACCAAGGCGGAAAAGGGAGGACAAAATAACAAAAGCGGAAGGGCTCGAATACAACCTATAGTAGAAGACACCAATTAAGTCAAGCCAACACACCAATATATATATACTATGTATGTACATATATTAATTAAATAACGAAAACAATTTATGTCATTTAATAAATTAGTAATTCAAAGACAATCATAAAAATAAGTAAAGAAAATTATATTACCCTCCATAGAAGAAAATTAAAAAAATTAGGAAAAGCTACAGTCGGACGCAACACTGTTGGTTCCCCCTGCCACAGCCATGCCTAGTACTGAAAATTATTTGTCCAATATCTCCGGTGTTTATTATCCGATTGCGCTGCAAATCGCACCAAACATTCAAAGCTTCTAAGGCTTTATTCAAAAAAGGAATTCAGTGACTCTAAAACCGTATATGCTAAGAACATTTTTCAAATGTGAGGGAGAGGGGGATGAGATATCAAATTAAAAATATAAACTTGGCCTGCCTATGTAATACACGAACCAAACAAAAAAAATTACGTCTCTAGCTCTTATAGTTTTCGAGATCTCGGTGTTCATACAGACGGACGGACAGACGGACATGGCTATATCGACTCAGTTCGTCGTGCTGATCAAGAATATATATGCTTTATGGGGTCTGCCACGCCTCCTTCTGCCTGTTACACACAAATGTCATTTGCACAATCTTAATAGACCCTTTTGTACTTTTTTAAAGTACAGGGTCTAAAAACAACCTCCATCAATGACGCGCTAAACATAATTTGTTAAGTTCTTGGCCTCTGTGGAAAATGCCTAAAAAAACAAATAGTCACACAATTAAAAGCTGATTCGTCGCGTTTGTGACTCGAGCTCGGATTGAATTTCCAAATGAATCGTTTCAAATGGCAAATCCGGAACAAAGCGAGGTGCTTATTTTGAGCGCCACTTTTCGCCGCAGTTCAAAAAAGCATGCGAAACGGAAAAGGGAAAGAAAAAATGGGCGAAAGGCGAATGCCATTTATTGATTGCGAAAATTCGTTTGGCTGTCAAACAAAAAACTGGCAAAACCAGAGCATGAATGGCACAAATGTTGACCTGGTTTTGGATCATTTTAAGCGATGACCTTTAATTTCTTTTGGGATAAACTTAATGTATAGTTAAGCAAGGAAAAGAAGAACAGTCACAGTTCGACTACGTTCTTACCCTGCACGAAATCTATAACCCCGCTCGACAAATTAATATGCAATGGTATGGAAAATGTAACGTTTGATTTTACTAGGCATAAAGAATTAATGATTATGCAAATAATTAAAACATTTCAAAGCGTTTATGCTTTATTATTAATGTAAAAGTTATTGGCTGCCTCTGGATCTCCTCGCAAATCACTGCACTCTATTTAGGAATTATGAAATTATCTTGGACTTGGAATCTTTTTCTTTATACTTTGTATTCTAAATGAACATTTTTAATTCAGTTTTTTTAATGTTTTTCCTTTTGGCAGCATAAACCAGTCAAATTTAGAATATTAATAAGAACACACCAAATGATGCTGATGCTGAAATCACTTTAGCAATTACAACCTTTCTCAAAAACGACCTTCAACAAGGCCTGAAACAAAATTAATTATTACAAAAAATTGCACAACAATTCAAAGGCGGAAGGAGAATAAAAGGCAAAACGTTAAAGCGAGCATAAACGAAGGCAAAATAAACGAAGCGCACAACGAAAAAATAACAACAGCAAAAGAGAACGCAGAAAAATGAAAGAAGTACGATTGGCTTGGCTTTTGATGCGGTCAAGCGAGCGAACCTGGCACGGATAAGCAAGCGGAGAGCATTCTGTTTGCTGGTTGCAAATGTTTGTTGGTCTTTTGTCAGGTGTAGAAACCTGAACTTGTGGCATTTCGCTCAATGCGGAGTACTCTGACCCGAGTACTCTCAAAAGTCCTGATGTATTAAAAAGTCTTTCAAGATAAGAAGAAATCGTTTATATTGTCCAACAATTGAGTGCTCAATTTCTGCCCAACAAATTGCCCAGAAATCCATCAAATTATCTTTTGAAATAGCGACTTAAGACGTGTAATTCTAAGCAGAATTGTTTTGTGCAGAAATTGAAATGTAATAATAGGAAATTGATTTTTCACTTCTCGATGACATCAGTGAATATAATACTTAGATAAAACTAGATACTCTTCGAAATTTTCCTCCTTTAGGAATGGATTTTAATTAAGACTCAACTCAAATTTTTTGTGCCATTGGTCGGAACTCCCCTATTATATTCATATTCATATTTTTCCGCCATATATGTACATATATATTGTCTTATAAAATGTCTCTATTTATATATATGAATATGAATTAATCATATTCATATTTTCATATACATATTTATAATCTCATACTCTAACTAAATAAAATTCTTATTTTCTCATATTCTCATTTTTAGACCCTGTACTTTAAAAAAGTACAAAAGGGTCTATTAAGATTGTGCAAGCCCGAAATGTATGTAACAGGCAGAAGGAGGCGTGGCAGACCCCATAAAGTATATATATTCTTGATCAGGACGACGAGCTGAGTCGATCTAGCCATGTCCGTCTGTCTGTCCGTCTGTCCGTCTGTCCGTCTGTCTGTCCGTCTGTCTGTCCGTCTGTCTGTCTGTCTGTATGAACACCTAGATCTCGGAAACTATAAGAGCTCGAGAGTTAATTCTTTTTTTGTTAGGTTTGTGTATTACATAGGCAGGTCAAGTTTGTTTCAAATGTTTGAAAAGTCATCCCCCTCCCCCTCAAATTCGCAAAAATATTCCCAGCAAGTACAGTTTTAGAGTCACTGTTTTCCTTTTTTGCATGAATAAAGCTTTAGGTGCTCTGAATATTTGGTGCGATTTGCAGCCCAATCGGATAATAAACACCAGAGATATTGGACAAACAATTTTCTGTACTGAGCATTTGGGTGGGGGAGGGGGAAGCCACAGAGTACGCGGCCACTAGGGCGTATGCGTGATTTTTGATTGTGAGTATGAATGCCTGTATGAGTTTTGGGTATTGTTTGTATTTGCGCGTATATTTGTATTTATAAGTGTATGTGTGTATGTATAAGTGCATGTGTATGTGTAACATATGTGAGTATGTTCATATATACTGCTGCTGTTATCGACGTCCAGGACAAACCAAAGTACAGGGTCTCCTACTGTCGGTTGCGTCCGACTGCTTTAATTTAATACCAACTTTTAATTTCGAAAATACGAATGTTATGCATTTATTAAATGCATATACATAATAACTTTTGGTTAATTTTGAACAAATGAATGAACTTTAATAAAAACAGTCGGACGCAAAGCTACAGTCGGACGCAACCGACAGTAGGAGACGCTGTACTTTGGTTTGCCCTGGGCGTCGATAACAGCAGCAGCATATATGAACATACTCACATACACATACACATGCACTTATACATACACACATACACTTATACATACAAATATACGCGCAAATACAAACAATAACCAAAACTCATAAAGACGTTCATACTCACAATCAAAAATCACGCATACGCCCTAGTGGCCGCGTACACTGTGGCTTCCCCCTCCCCCACCCAAATGCTCAGTACAGAAAATTGTTTGTCCAATATCTCTGGAGTTTATTATCCGATTGGGCTGCAAATAGCACCAAACATTCAAAGCACCTAAAGGTTTATTCATGCAAAAAGGAAAACAGTGACTCTAAAACTGTACATGCTGGGAATATTTTTGCGAATTTGAGGGGGATGGAGATGACTTTTCAAACATTTGAAATAAACGTGACCCGCCTATGTAATACACGAACCTAACAAAAAAAGAATTAAGTCTCTAGCTCTTATAGTTTCCGAGATCTAGGTGTTCATACAGACAGACGGACAGACAGACGGACAGACAGACAGGGCTATATAGACTCAGCTCGTCGTGCTGATCAAGAATATATATACTTTATGGGGTCTGCCACGCCTCCTTCTGCCTGTTACACACAAATGTCATTTGCACAATCTTAATAGACCCTTTTGTACTTTTTTAAAGTACAGGGTCTAAACAGAACAAATTTGAACAATACAAAATTTTGTTTGCTGCCAATTTTGAATTTTGCGAACGTAACCCTTTATTTTATACTGAATCCATGTTTCGCTTAACACGAGGAACGTAACCCCCGTGTTAAGCGAGGGCCAAGTGTAACTTCTTTTGTACAGATTCAATTTTATCCTGATGTACAGAATATTTTGATGACCAAACACAAGATCCGTATTCCAAAATCGGACGGACGAAAGACATGTAAAGAATTTGAATAGTATAGGAGTAATGGATGCAAAATCCCGAAGAGCTTTACTGACAGTGGTCGTGATGTGTTTTTGTCAAATTAAAGTTCCTGATCATGAAGTAATTCTATATCGTTTACTTTTTCGATTCTAGCATGCCGCATTCTGTAGCTATTAAAATTTTGTTAAATCTTAAGACCTTAAACTTTGCGCAATTAAGTTGAAGCTGATTGATATTGAGTGTTTTCTTAAGAATTTGACATGTTTAAATAATTTTTGTTAATTGATGTACGTTTCTTTTACTATTAATATTTGCAAAGCAAGTCACAAGAGCAGAACAGTAACAAAATAGACTTAATTTCTGACTTTTCACCAAGAAACTTTCATTTATCATCCTAATCTTAACTTCTTCATGACCTAAAGAATTTTCTCTTCAGCCGTACTATTTTAAAGAGTAATAGGAACAAATAAATATATATTATGTAGATTGAGGGGAAAAAACGAAAGTTTTAGTCTTGAATAAAGATTTGGAAAGCTTGAAAAAATCTACTGAAAACAAAAATTTTATTTTGGGTTAAATTTTTTGAAAAACAAAACTCATGTTTTAAGACAATTTTTTAATTTTTCAAGAACCCAAAAAATGTGCGATTAATTTGACCTAAAATAAGTAAAAAGAAAAAAAAATTAAAAATGGAAGTTTTTCCATTTTATTTTATTTATTTATTTTTATTTTATATTCCTCTACTTTAAAAAGTTAAGATTGTGCAATTGACATTTGTGTGTAACAGGTAGAAGGAGGCGTGGAAAAGCAATAAATACTATGTGCAAAACTCAATAACCAAGCACTTATTTGGTGTCATAATGTCAATTTCGTCCAACGGTTTCTTACTTACCCATCGCTTTGTTCTCCGAGTCGGCTGCTGGCCAATGAATTGCGTGTACTTTCACGTTCTAATCCCAATGTAGTGTTGGAGAGGCCCAAGCTTGTCGCTCCCTGTCTGCACTTGGGAGATGTCTGCTGCAGATAGGCGCTGCCACCATGTGTGTGCTGATGTAGATGTTGGTGTTGCTGATGCTGATGTGTTGCATAGCGTTGAGGACTGCTCGGAAATGGCAGATGATTTGATATGGAAAACTCGGATTTGGTTGGTGAGCCAGTAGTTGATGACGATGCAACAGACTCCAGGCCACGAGATAATTTCAACATTTCCGCACCAAACTGATGCAAAGCAGTCATCGTGGTTGGTGTCGGATCCGGAATGCTGCAACAGCCAATTGAAAAATGCAAATTATTTAAGTTTTGTTAAGAACTAGGGTCAAGCCACTCACCTGGTGTCCGGTAGCCAAAGTTCATGATTGTCCAACGTGCTAAGATCTGTGTCTGTTGAGTTTGCCGAATGGGCATGCAGTACCGATGAGGCGTGACTTTGTCCAGGTTTCAACAATCTGCGCCAGGTGCAGCGACGCTCTAAAGGAAGACAGAAAACATTTAAAATCCAACTCTTTAAATTACAGTAAACACTCAGTCATATATGTAAGAATATCATACTGCAGCAAAAAAATAGTTTTTAAGTGCAAAAAAGAGAGATATAGAGAGTGGAAAAAGAGATGAAAACCCTACTACGTGCCTGCGCAAATCTTAGCTGCATTACAGCAGATTTAGCTTAAAATAACTACACACGAAACTGGCACAGTCACACTCACTTACAGGGAAACATATGTATCGTTGATTAGCTTCTAAATGTGCCTCTCATCTCTTATTCACCCGATATACCCAAGCAGCTGCCTCTGGTTATTCCCTTTCTCAATCAGCAGCAATGCAGTTATAGTTTCTGAATATCAATTAAATGCGCATTATCTATGCATCTCCATCTTGTATTCCTATTTTTCACACTCCTTTGCATTGTATTGGTTATGCTAGGTAGTTTTTGGACTTTTATTTTCCGAGGCAGAAGGCGGCGTGGCATACTCTAATTAAAATACTCTACACTTAAAATTCCTTATTGCTATGCTATTAACATAGTAGGGCATTTACTATATTGATGCATGTCCACGTAAGCGACAAAACTGAAACTACCTATCAACACATCTACATACATTCACACCCCCACACCCGTTTATACACACACACGGTCTGTGTGTACATTTTACTGCGGATTAGACATGTAAGTACGGTGCGATGCTGTAAGCTTACTCGTACCCTCTATATTACCGTTTCTCCCCCTCATCTATTGCCATATCGACCGCCATGCCATGTGTCATGTAAAATTTTTGCATAATCTGAAGCTTCTGCAAAAAGTGCAATCAAAACTTATTCTACATAAAGCTTTTCCATTTTCATCTGTATAACTGATTTTTGCTGTACCCATAAAATAAATAAAAGCAGGGTACGGGCAAGTCCCAAAAACACTCCACCACATTCCAACAATTCCACAAATTATTTTTGTACTATATTAATGTCAAACTTTTCATACATACAACTTTTATTAAGCAATGTTATAAATATAATAATAGCAATATAAAAAAACTCGGAAAGCTACAGTCGGATTCAACCGACAGTAGGAGACCCTGTACTTTCCTTCGCACACACACACGCTAACAAACACTCACACATGCACACATATCGTAAAGTCGCACGCAACCACACATAAGCTCGCGCTGCTCCCCCCTTACCTAGTACAGGAAATTGAATATTGAATATCTCCGGTGTTTATTATCCGATTGAGCCACAATTCACAGCACAGATGAAGATTATCAAAAGATTATCGAATGCATGTTTGTATCTTTAAAATTGTGGGTGTGTAAGTTTTTCTCGGTTTTTGGGTGGACTGAGGGGGGGGGGGGGTATCTGCTTGCACTAAAGGGGTATCTAACTGCCAAATATGATGATCGACTCAGCTTGCCGTCCTGATCAAGAATATATATACTTTGTGGGGTCTGCCACGCCTCCTTCTGCCTGTTACATACATTTCGGACTTGTACAATCTTAATAGACAATTTTGTACTTTTTTAAAGTACAGGGTCTAAAAAACAACCCCAACATGCAACCGACAGTAGTAGAAGACCCTATACTTTCCTTTGCAACAGCTAATGCTGAGAATGCATACAACCAAAAAATCTCGAATATCTCTGGTATTTATTATCCGATTGGGCCACAATTCACAGCACAGATAAAACTTACCATAGGCTCTTTATAAGCACAAGTTTGTATCTTTAAAATTGTGTCTGTGGTGTTTTTTCGCGATTTGTGGTTGAGAATTATCTTGTATATAGTCTTGTCTTATATTTAGGAACTACATTTTGTGTGCTGATTACCTGACGAGTACAATTGGACATCATTAAATGCTCGTTGACTGGATAAACGACGTAAATTTAGAATGCGGTGCATCTACAACTACAACTTATCAAGTTTTTTCAAGCGTTTTTCGCTAGTCTCTAGAGAAAGCAATAGACTTATAAAAAATGAATTTTCCGCCTGACTTACCCAGGGCTGGTGTCTGACCTAGCCAACCGCTTGCCCAGCCGGGCGTAGCCGCTGCCGTTGGCTGGCCACCGCCCAAATTTTGACGCTGTCTGGCCAGGAGTCGCACAGTGAGGCAATAGGTGAGTAGCATCACACCCAGTGGTATATAAAAGCAGACTATGGAGCCGACCAGCTTGTAAACTGGATCCGGTATCTGACAAGTGCCATTCACCAGTACTGAGGCGTGATCCTGCAATAGTCAAACAATGTGTTGGATCAAGTCCTAAGTCATAAAGCTTATACGATTCACCTTGGAGTACATTAAGCTGAGGGGCAGACTCATCGCAATGCTCAGCAGCCATACGAATACAATCTTGAGAGTGACTCTGCGGCGTGTCTTATTGCGGCCAAATCTCATAGGATACCGCAATGATAGATAACGATCTACGGATATTGTACACAGATGCATTATGCTCGCCGTGCAGAATAACACATCCAGGCAAATCCAGGTCAGACAGTGCTCCGAGCTCAACGGAAAGTGGCCTGCAAAATGTGGCAAAAAGAAAACAAGTTGACTTTTATTAGGCGAAAGTTATAAATAACAATTGCTGTACTCTATGGGGACAGTCAGCAAATGGTAAAAAAGAAAAATAGTGTGACACAAAGAGAAAGACAGAGCAATTGCAATATTTTCTAACTAAACCCAAAAAGGCGACCAACTGTCGACTTAACAATTGATTTGGTATTTTCATGTTTTTAACGTAATATCCCGTAATATAAACTGAATGGAATAGGATAGTAGCCTGCACAAATTTGTAATATATTTTCTACATAACATTAATATTTTAGGTGCACCAAATCAACAAATATTTTTGGAAATCTTCAACACTTAGAATTCACCGCAGAACCAACAGCTATGCCTCTCTATACATCTTAAATAAGCTTCCTGCAGCGGGTCCTGAAGCCCCGAAAGCTGCAATGGGATGCAACCTACAGTAGGAGACCCAGTACTTTCCTTTGTTGCAGCTAATGCTAACAATGCACACATACACACATAACGCAAAGTCAGACACAACCGGGCACAAGCATGTATGGCACAAGCGGGCATGTATGGTTTTGATTGGGGGTATGTATGAGTATTGATTAGTGTTTGTATTTACGTGTATATTTGTGTGTATAAGTGTATGTGTGTATGTATAAGTGCATGTGTTTGTGTATGTGTGTATGTGTATGTATATGCTACTGCTGCTATAAACGCTTGAGGTAAAGGAAAGAGCATGGTCTCTTACTGTCGGTTGCGTCCGACTGTAGCTTTTTGGACTATTTATATCACTAAATATTTCACTTCTGATTATGTCTTTTTATGATTTAAGTAATATTTGTTTTTTTCTTGTTGTTTACAGGACTCATCAGCCTACATAAACCAATTTATCCTATTTATTTTGTGTTCCACCTCCAACCTTATGACTGCTGTTGTTGCTCTGGGGCCCTTGTGATATTGGCTGTTGCCAGCCAATCCCCCCAGTCCGATGTCTACCGTCTCGGTACCCAGCAAGAGTGTAGCTTATGCAACATATCTGTGGGTATAGCTCCTTCATGTGAGAGGCTCGACCCTAACACTTGGACTGTCGTTTCATGCAGCTGTTGGACGTCGTCATAACTTAGCAAGGGTGTTCCACGCCTGCGATAGCCATATGGGTCAGGAACGACATTTGCGGAGCAGTGCCTACATTATTGTGGTTGCCAATGCATATTTTCATGTATGTACATATGTGCTACATTTCTCAGTGTGAGTGTAATTGTATCTGCAAGATTTGTGGCTCGAATTTGACTGCGCAATGATACAAAGTAGATGTAGGTTTGACATGAAATGAAATGAGAGAACATGTGTAGTCATGTGGGTTCCTGAATTTAGTCTATTTGTTAATGCAAATAATTGCACACTCACTTGTTCTATATTATAGGGTTTCCTTAAACTGATTCTGAATAGCTGGTGATTTGCTGATCAAAATGCTTGTATTTCAAAATAACTAAGTAATGTAATGTAAATAAATAAAAAGCTTTGTCACATAGTTTTCCAGGAATTGAACTGTTCAACAAATGTGAACAGTCCTAAAGAAAGATAGGAAGGAAATGACAGAAAACTTTTATTATTTCCTTTCTAACTCTGGCCACACATAAAATTTTCTATGGAGCAGCTGCGAACAACTCATTGTCAAAATCAAAATCAGTTTCATTAATCCCACTATTATTATTTGTACAGTTTTTAGACCCTGTACTTTAAAAAAAAGTACAAAAGGGTCTATTAAGTTTGTGCAAATGACATTTGTGTAACAGGCAGAAGGAGGCGTGGCAGACCCCATAAAGTATATATATTCTTGATCAGCACGACAAGCTGATTTGATCTAGCCATGTCCGTCTGTCTGTTTGTCCGTCTGTCTGTATGAACACCGTGATCTCGGAAACTATAAGAGCTAGAGACGTAATTTTTTTTTTTTTTTTGGTTCGTGTATTACATAGGCAGGTCAAGTTTATGTTTTTAATATGATATCTCATCCTCTTCGCCCTCAAATTTGCAAAAATGTCTTAGCAGGTTTAGGGTCACTGGATTACTTTTGTGCATTAATAAACCTTTAGATGCTTTGAATGTTGGTACGATTTGCAGCCCGATCTACGATTTGCAGAAATCGAAGTACAGGGTCTCCTACTGTTTGTTGCGTTCGACTGTAGCTTTCCCTACTTTTTTGACTATTATATTGAGGTAGATACTTTGCTATTCTTCAATGTTTTAAATGTTTTATAATGTGTGTTTAATTAACATTTTTAAGTATAAAATTAGTGAACTCAAAATATTACGTGCGAGCTTCAGAGATCTCAATGGTCCTCTGTTCTTTTTCCCATACTTGCTCTGCTAATTCCTTCTTCTTGTTAAAGATGGATTTTAGCAAGGATTGCCACTTTGAGATACTTTTTCATCGGTTTCTTACCGAATCCCGCAGTAACGCAGTTTGCACTCAGGTAGCCTGTCAGATCAGACATGACCCAATTACCTTATTATGTACCTACTAATTTTATAAATATTATGAAAATAAAACTCTTTATTTAAGTGCTTTTATCCGTACAATGATATATATTAATATATTTTATTATTGTCTGTGTATTAATATCACAGGACGACAAATATAAAACCTACACAAATATCCACGTGTTTTTCTTCTGTGGAAGATTCGACGCAGAAAGATGCTTCTTTGCGACTGGAACTGAGAAGCAACGTAGCGTCAATCCTGCGTAACCTGCAAAGACTACATAGAAAGAGGAACAAACCCCTAAATCCATTTTGTATTATATAATATTCACTCTATTGTGTCTCGACTGCAAGCCTACTCGTACTATTCTGTACTTGAATCGTACTCTCTTTTGTCGAACCTTATATACCTAGTTTTTAGACCCTGTACTTTAAAAAAGTACAAAAGGGTCTATTAAGATTGTGCAACTCAGAAATGTATGTAACAGGCAGAAGGAGGCGTGACAAAACCCACCAAGTATATATGTATATTCTTGTAGCTTTCATTATTTCTTGTATTACTGTAGCTTCACGGGCTTTTTTGATAAAAACATTTTTGGATCTCTGCTAAGTTATTGTAGCTTATCGGAAATCGTTTCCTATCCTCTACCTATTCTGTTCTACGTTTTGCGCTATCTTGTTATATGCAAGTATGATAAGCTTTTCTCATCCCTTGTTATCCAGTGATTTGCAATCTCACCTTTCATCTCGTTTTGCAACCCACTACATGATATCATATCCCTTGGTATTATTTCAGTACTTTGCTATCTTTAAGGAGAGCACCCTATTAAAGAGGTTCCCTTGGTTCACCCAACTGTTGCATGTTGATGTTGATAGTATGAATTTGTTGTTTAGCCTTGTGCTTGGCTATTAGCCGTAGCGTTTCCTTAGCAAGTGCTACAAAAGATACAGTGATTGCAAGAGCCAGAGCGATTTATGTAGGGCCTAAAGTGCAATTAAATCGATTTGGGGCTCTCCCTTTAAATTTTGTACAAAAATTGCCCAAAGGCGAACGCATTGAAATATATTTGTTTAAGCAGAGTAGAGAGAAAGAATGAGAAAGAAAGGTTGAATGAAATTTAATAGGAGAAAAGATGGGATAAGGGAAACTGAGAAAATGGAAGCGGGCAAAGGTAAGAGACTTATAACGGATGCGCCTGGTACCAAAATTTCGTTTCCCTCAAATCCTGTTTTGTGTTGTGCTGGGGCCATTTAGAGGCGAATTGGCCCGAAATCAACACAAAGGACCAAACTCCATGCCTGAGGTCTGAGGTCTAAGGATACCAGTGCCTCTGGGGCTACGCTTTTATTTGTGTTTCGATTCCTTCGCCTCTCTGTTTTACTGTTTCATTCTTCTGTTTAGTTCAGTTCTGCACGGTTCCGTCTCGTTCAGGTTTGTTTTGTTTTGTTCACTCAGAAAAAAAACACATTTCAACTTACAAATGCGAAACAAATTTCAAACAAAAGCACAAAGTTGCCAGCATGCAAGAAAATACATTTTTAGCTGAAATCTCTCGTTTACTCGGTTTTATGTGTATGTACGTGTATTGTGTGCTTTTTTTTTGCATACTTCACGATGCTTGGAAAATACTAGAGTAAAAAATGCAGGACTTACTAAAAAAACTAAACTTAAACACAAATAGTCGACAAACTAAACTGAAACTTAGCACCCAAAATGACTTTGAAAATGCGTTAAAACTTATTTAATTTGCTTTTAGTTTTGCCCTTTTTACGAACTTGGTCATATGACAGAATAACCAGTACACTAATAATGATTTTTCCATGTGTGAGACCTTCTTACAGTTGAGGCACATGAAAGCTCAAGAACCCGGAAACACTTTACAAAAACTACTATGTTTTTTCAATTTGTGCCTTGTTTAAATTAAATTATATTGAGATGTTCAGCGTTGCGTCCGACTGTAGTGTAGATTCTTAAAACTATTATTTTGGGAATCGGAAAAATCACAATCTTGGTATGAAAAGTTTGTGCAAATGACCTTTGTGTTACACAGGCAGAAGGAGACCCCACAAAGTAAATATATTCTTGATCAGGACGCCGAGCTGAGTCGATATAGCCCTGTCTTCCTGTCCGTCTGACCGTCTGTAATGTCCGTCTGTCCGTTAAGTAATGCAGTCTCGGTTTCAGTATTTCCTTTCGTAGTGAGATATCAAGATTGAAAAATTGTGTTTCAAATACGAAATTCTTGACATTTTTTCTACGTGCACTCCTTAACATATATAACGTAAGAATTAGGAATAAACAGATCAGTCTATGAAGTTCCAATTTTAGAGCCAAGTAGTATGAAGCTAGCAAGAGGCGTTTCAGCTTAAGCAGCAGATGTTAAGGAAAGATGCATATCGCCGTTCAAGATTCTATTTCCAATATTTCGACAGTGCTGCTGATAAGCTGAGGGTGAGTAGGATACAGAGCTCTATCCAGGCTTCTCGACCTTGTTATAATTTCCGTACAATTCCATTGATGTGTCTAAAATCCGTTTAATTGAGTATCAGGCGCGCTGGCCACTTTCTGCCATTTAACATTGTCTTTGTCTCTCTAGGTCTCTCTCCCTCTCGCTGTACATTTCGGTAAGTCTGTCTCTCCATTTCGGTTCACCAAGCTGCTTATGACAACATAAGCTTTTGTACGACAACAACAAACCGAATTTTCTTGCAACAACAGCAGCAACAAGAGCGATAACAATAATAGCAATAACAAATATTTGAACACTTTTCAGCGTTGGCAAACAATTCACGTGCAGAGCTCCAAACGACCAGTTTGTGCAACAAGAAGAACCGCAACAACAACAACACAATGTCGGGTACTGTAGAAATATGCCAGAAATGATTTATGAATACAAAATCAATGTGTGCTTTTGTGTGTGTGCTTTATTATTGCAAAGCATCGATTTCAATTTATTTCTACTTCACTTCGTTGCCACTTTCTATCATCAACAGCAATTAGATACATATTTCGGGCCAGTGTTTGCCATGGGCTAAAAGGGTTTATTCCTCATTTGTGCAAATACATTTCATATATAATATTGATCGAAATATAACAAGTTCTAAACTAGTTCATTCTTTAAAGACGCGCACCTAAATGTAATACCAAAAATTTTAAAAGCATAAATCACAAATAAAAATATAAAAATGTCAAGAACCCAAATAATTATTTAGTATTAAAACAACTTTTTTTAACACTGTACTTTAAAAAAGTACAAAGGGGTCTATTAAGTTTGTGAAACTCAGAAATGTATGTAACAGGCAGAATGAGGCGTAGCAGACTCCACAAAGTATATATATTCTTGGTCAGGACTACAAGCTGAGTCGATATAGCCATGTTCGTCTGTCCGTCCGTCTGTCCACCCGTATGCACACCTAGATCTCGCAAACTGTTATAGCTAGAGACATCATATTTGACAGTTAGATGCCCCTATATTGTAGCCAGATCAAGTTTGTGTTAGATTTTTGATATCTTCTCCCCCCCCCCCTCCCCCTCCCCAGCAATCCGCAAAAAAACACCACAGCCACAATTTTATAGATACAAACTTGTGCTACTTTCATCAGTGATGTGAATTGTGGCTCAATCGGATAATAAACACCGGAGATATTCGAAAGTACAGGGTCTCCTACTGTCGGTTGCATTCGACTGTAGCTTTCCAAGTTTTTTTATTTAGCAGCCAGCCAAAGTTTTTGCCCTTTGCCGCGCTTCAATAAGCATAAAATTATTCACCCAAATCGTAAATCGCAAATTGTAAAGCAATCAGAAATAAAATGTCGAATATTTGACACCAAACACAACATAAAATTTAATGCAACTCAACTCAATTCTGCACAATAACAATATAAATTCGTTGAAGCCGTCTCATTGATTCTGTCAATAATAAATGCCAAATAAAATTTCCATGTAAACATCTTGAAATAACATGTCAAAAACGTGTTTAACTACTTGCTGAACTTGACATACTCTTTCTAGTAAACAGAAATAAATGTAAATTCATACTGCGTGTACCATCTTAACTAAAAACGTAATTTATGTTTGGATGATAGATAATGAAAACAATTTAATGTTACATTTTAGAATTCGTTTATTTATCGGCATATGTTATATACATATGTAGATCCATCTTTGTAGCAGTTTAATACAAATTTGGATTGCATATTTTTTGGATGCTGAAGAAATTAAACTTTTCATTTAACTTAATATATGTAAGTTCAGATGGCATAGCAGCCCAAAAGTATGCTATTCAAATTCAAGCAAAATTCCTTAGTATGTGGATTTTATATAAGATTAGTTTATATATATGTAGAATATGTGTATTATAGGTCCTTTTATTTAATATTAATATAAATGAATTGAAACTTAACGTGATATTGTGAAATGTAGAATAATAGTAAACAGCAACTCCTGTTCTTAGGCGACGCTCAGCTACAGCAACTCGACTCAGCAACTCCCTCGACGTATCTCTCTGCTCTTGTCCACAGCACCGACTTATGCCTGGACACACGAAACAGGATCAACGTACAACTTTAAATCACGACTCGACGACTTTCCTTCCATGACGCTACTTATTGCTCTCGCACCTTGTCAGCTACTCGTTCATTCGTTTTCATAATCGCTGCTGTTTATCGATAGCTGTCAGCTGCGTTGCCACCTATCCGAAAGTGCTGCCACTTCGCAACGAGGCTATTCCTCGTTACATATATAATATTTGAAAACTAAAATTTTTGTGACAATAAAAATAATGTTATAATCAGTTTTAAACTGGGTTGAGTTGAGCAATAGAATAATCTTATTTCACTGACAGTCAAGCTGAATTAATACTATAATAGCTAACCAGTAAGTCATTAATTGTATTTTGCAATATTCTTTAAAAATACATTATATCCATAAATATCCCTTATATCCAAAGCATTTACATTTACAATTGTATAGTACTACTATCATAAGTTAGAGTATCTGTACTTGTAAATAATAACCATTGTGCAACAACTCAAAATTTGTAACGATTATAAAATAAGCCGAATAAGTCGAATTTGCATTGCATTTCATGGGTGGTGATGTCACGCACATCGTCCTGAGCTTCTTACAACAAAAACAATTTCAATAAGAAAACAGACAACACAAAGGAAAAGAATGAGAAGGAAAAATATATTTTTTCACAAATAAGAGAATAAGAGCAACGGCAGCTGCAGGGGCTGAGGTTAAAGGTCGGCCTACGGCTTAGGTCGCATGTCGCGCGTTGAAGTTAAACAGACAGCAGGCAGACACTGAGAAATGACAATATAAGGAGCAAAGTGGGTTTATACAATTGCACACGATTGTTAGCTCACACACATACACAAAATCTCAAACACACTCACACACTAAGGCCTAATAATCAATCATTTAAAGTGTTGCCTGCTTTTGAGCGCAGGCTTTAAATTTCTCACGTAATTGACCCCGCCTGCTGTAAATACACTGAGAAAATTTACAATTAGCAAATTATGAATATGACTGCAAAATTGTGTATTTATCAGTTATCATTAATGTAAACTTCAGTCAATTGGTATATGGTATAAACGTACACAAATTAAGTATATTATAGTACATCGATTATAAAGCTATAACTTAAGAGTAATCATTTACTGTTTATAAAAGAGTCTAAACCAAGATTATGTTATTCATGTATGTGTATACTATAATTATTTACATTTAGATTTATGTCTAAAGTTAAAAAAAACTTGACAAATGCGCATGGAAATTATGCAACACTAAATTGCAAGAATTTTTTTCAGTGAAGCCATTCACTGCCACAGTAGGTGTTCAACGCGGGGTATGTACATATGTACATATTTATTTTCGTATGTGCCCTGTGGTGCTTGTTGACATATCACCTTAGCTGTCAGCAAATTTATGAGTTGCCATCGCCTCTGTCCTACACCTTCATCTTAACTCCGAGCAGCTCAACTCGACTTGCTTAGTCTGAAAAAATCCGATATATATATATATTTTTCTGCATAATAATTTAACATTCGTAAGTTTATGCATACAAATGTACGTATGCGAGAATCAGTTTGTCACTTTTCGTCCGTCTGCTTTAAATATCAATTTTATTTTCACGAGAGGCTTTGCCTAGAGTAGTCATATATGCATACGCCGCCAACAAAGGTTGTGTATGATTATGTACATATGTCTGCATTTTATGTTTATACTTGCGCTTTTATCTCTGCTCTCGAAATGCATTTTAGTTTATTTATCCTTAGACCCTGTACTTAAAAAAGTATAAAAGGGTCTATTAGCTTTGTGAAACTCAGAAATGTATGTATGTAGCAGGCAAAAGAAGGCGTGACAGACCCCACAAAGAATACATATATATATTCTTGATCTTGATCTGTGAGCATGTATGAAAGGCTGCTATCATCTCGTTGAAAAATTAGGCCAATTATGGCTGTGCGTTGATTGAACTAAATCAATCAGTTAGTCCGTCAATCAGGACACACTACTTTGTATATATCGATTTAATTAAATTGAAAGTGTATTTCACAATTTATATTCCTGCAGCAGTGACAGTTTCATTTGACCTTTGTGTTAATGTCGAAAATTGTACAAAAATGGTTCAATCCTCAATTTGTTTCGAAATGTTGTCGCAGATGTTACTGTTGTTTCTTTTATTGTTATTGTTGTGACCGGTGTCGCTGCTGTTTGTTGTGTTATGTTTTTGCGGTCGAAAATTTGTGTAGACAGCACCAGACATAAGAGTTCCCATGCGACGGGTTTACAGAGGTTGATGCAATATGGAAATCATGAAAATGCTTCGTGGTCAGCTTTCTGGGAAAACAACACAGTCCATAATGTTGAATTTCATCGCTTGTTATTTTTACATTTATGTTCAATTACAGAGTATTGTGAAGAGTTAAAACATATTAAAACATTAAAACATAGCGTGCTATCAAGAAATTTATGTGATTTGTTTAGCCAGAATGAATGCGAATTGTGCTTTCACTTTACTCTACATTTTTGCTAAACCACTCCCCAAAGTTTAGTTGAAAACGCGTGAAGGGTTTTTTATACAATGTTCTGTATGAGGTTTGATTCAAAGTAAATAAATCACAGAATTTTGGTTTCAAACCAGTGCAACTCTGGTCACACCTTCGACTTTATGCTGAGGTGACTTGCAGAAAAATATGACGTGCAATATTAAGCATACAAAAAACTTTTCATACTATGCGGCAATTGGTTTTTAACAAAGTAAAGTATTTACTTCTTACGGAATTTGCGTTCTTATCTTGCCAGTGTATACTCTGTGGCAATGGCTTGACATCAAAAGAAGTCATATCCATGTGTGTTCTGGTGATGGTGAGAATCAAAGTGTCAGCGATACAGCGGTAACTAGCCCATGTACAATAATTCAAGAACCAGCAATACAATGCAAAGGTCGATACCTTTGCATGGGTATATCCTTGCGGAAGTCAAAGTCATTTGCATTATTGCTAGTCCAGTGTCCCGCTGCGTGAGCTGTATATACATGTTCATGTATGTGACTAAGTCTGAAATGTGCACACCTGAGTCAGCTGTAAAGCTCAGTCGAATGTCAAGAACTTGAAACGAAATCGAAAGTCACAAATGCCAAAGAAAAAAAATCTAAAAGGACGTCAGAACATTGCTGAGAATGCTGTCTTGCCGCCAGCCAAATCAAATTGCGTAAAAAAGCAAGTGGGGAAAAAGCAACAACCAAATGGTTTCAAAGTCAAGAAGCATATGAAAAGAGGACGAGACAAGACCTCCGTCTGTCCCTCCCACGATCCAATCTATACGTCATATTAGACTACACAAACGCACATTTCCCTGTAGGGCAGCCTCGTTTCTAATAGCTTTCGATTTCCGCTCGGCCATGGGGGCTGCCAGTTACAATGTTTCTCACCCCTCCTATCCCACGCACACACAAACTTCATTTAACTGTCTGGCAACGCCATGAACGTCAAATGATGGCAGCCATCGCCAGCTAAAGTCCATTAAATAGTTTACTTTATGCATGGCAGGCACATTTAGCCCTACAGTTATTTATTTGATTTGCCGTCCATTTGCTGCGGATGATGACGATAATGATGATGATGATCTCGTCAAAAGGATAAAGCAAGTTAAAGGCCATGCAACTACAACAATGGACCCAAAGAACAAGGCACAACCAGAGACAAAAACTAAGCACAGTTTGCCCAAATATTTATGCCCTGTACATTTTTAGTAATATATGGGGTAGTTCACATCGCAACTACACAATTGTTTTTTATTTTCATTATATACAACTATAAAAAGTATTCATTTTTATAATAAAAAGGTTTAGTAATTTATTAACGATAATTATTATATTATTAGCTCTATTCAAAATTCAATTTTAATCGCATACATGCGTTCATATATGTATATTTAGTAAGTTTAATTCTTTTATCGTCCCAAAAGTGTGTAATAAACGCTCATAAAAATTGCTTCCAAAAAGAAACTTGAAAACTGCCACGAACTATACTTCAGAATACATATATACATATGTATGTACATACCTACATCATAAGGTTTAAATTTAATCTTCTACGGGGCGATAACTAAATTTATTTGACAAACCCGAGGTATTTTCCTTCGTGAGTTAACTCAATTGCAGCATGCGCTCATATTTGTCTAAGAAATACGTAAGAATAAGCGATACGTGTTTTCCTGCATATGTGTGTGCGGGTGTGCGGGTGTGTGAATGTGTGTATCAGCGTACGTGTGTGTGTTGTTTGCGTGCTGTCCTAGTTGATGCACGTAGACACCGCATGTTCCGCTTTGCCTTTTGAGTTCATGTCCTCCGTGTGTGCGTCCTGCCAGTTGTGCGGAAGTGTCTATCATATGCATGTTAATAGCTGCCGCTGTCTCCATCCCGCCCACCATCAAGCAATAAGATTTGGCACAACTCAAACAAGACGCGTGTGTGTGTCTGTTTTAGTTTGTGCTTCGGTTTATAGTAAAAGGCTTCACTAGCTTTTCCAGGAACTGGACTGGAAGTTATTGTTGTTCTGTAAAGAGGATAATGACAACGAAGATATAGAATTAAGAAGCCAAACACTCAGTCACCCATATATACACACACACAAGCTTCCATACAAGCAACCAAAATCACCACATTTTGTTATAATATTCCCACCCACACAACTTTTTTCAATGAACTATCGACATTAAAATCATGTGAGAGTTTATGATTTTACGCAAAATTATTTCTAAAACATCATTTACATTTTTACCAATAAATATTTAATATGCATTATTTACAGAAATTTTTTTTAGAAACCAACATCTTAGGTAAACTACTACAGACCACTGAACAAGCTAGCTGTGTTTATGTGCTGTTCCCTGTTACACTTCAATAAACTTAAGCGCCCCACAAATATACAAACAGATGCATTACAACTCAAAAAAATACATTCATACGTAAATACATTGAGCAAGGAACATTTTACATATACTAGCTCATTGGGATGATGATAATATAGAAAAAATTTAGTTATCGATAATATTCTGCCTAGAATAAAAACCAATTTCACTCAATATTTTCCCGATGATACTTTTTGCTCTAAAGATGTTTCTGTTGATACACTTATACATACTAGCTCAAGGTCTTCAAGTTGAAGTTAGGCACAAGCTGAAAACAAAACAATTTTCATAGGCGATCCATATTCCTAGCCAATAACACAACCAATTTTACCTTCCAAAAATCTTGTATACCTATTTTACGCTAACCCCAGCTCAAATTTTCTTCACGAGCTGCCCACGCAGTTTTTTATTCAACTCATCTGGGTTCCGAAGCTTATCTACATTGAGGGCAACTGTAAGGTCGATGAACAGGGTACCACGGTACCCCTTCTATCAGATAGGAATGGCTCTCTCGCTGCTTGATTCCAGTTCCCATATAATGACTTCAGTAGAAGCTGTCGTGATGAGGAGGAAGAAGAAACTCTTCACCACCTGCTCTTTCCTGCCCTCTGTAAAAACCAGTTCTGGTACCTGCCACAATTTCTTCTGCCTGTTACATACATTTCTGAGTTGCACAAACTTAATAGACCCTTTTTGCTTTTTTTAAGTAAAGGGTCTAAAGATAGGAAAGGATATATTTATTAAAGGTGTCATCTGTGTCATTTGAACAAAGTTATTTTGCACTTTTAAACTACTATGGTCCACAGTTAGAGCTAACAGTTTGACGCAACAGATTCAAATTTAAGTAAAGGTTAAAATGCGCTCGTCTTGTGTGGCATATTACAAGACCAGTGTTGCTTTTGGTTCGTGAGGTCGATTATCCCGACACTCACGGCGCTCCTCCTTTCTATCTTATCGCATTTAATTCCAATGCACCCTTTAATATTTACACAACAGCCATTTTGTTACTTTTTATAGCTTTATTTTGTATTGTTAACGCTTCGCGTGATAGAACACCTAGCTGATTCCACTTCCCCTCATCCGCTCTCTTATTCACTTTCTCGCACAATCTACTTCTTTTTGCCGCTCAGCTTAATACTCGCCCTCTCTTGATCCTGCAGCAATTGAAAATATCTTATATGTGTCGCGTGTAATATTCCGATTGACCCCTACCCTCACTCCTTCTATCCCTCATTCAGCTGCTGTCATTAACTAAAGCACTCAGCATATGCCCTAACAATTCTTTACCCATGCCAAGGGCTTTACTCAAATTGCTTTTGCTTCCGTTGCTTCATTACACACCGTTTTAACGTTTCCATTTTCGTCATTGTTTGTCTATTACGAGAGCTTTTCTTATGGCTTGTGGTGTTTTAGTTGTTGCTCTTTATATTTATGTGTATTTATCTTTTTTCTTCTCTCTTATGCAGTTATTCCCGGTTTTCCGTTAGCAAAGTTTCTCAAATGGATTTCAAAACACTTGTCATACCTTTGCACTATATATTTCCAAATAGACTTTGGGAGTAATAGCTAACGTTACTGTAACTTTAATTAAATATCCAAATGCAAACCCCATCCCCTGCCATTTCCAGCTTATTGATGAGCACTTAGCAGTTCATTTGCCTCCTTTGGCTAAAACTTCTACCAAGAACTTTTGACTTAGCAAATTACAAAAAAAAAATGTCTTGAATTTTCCTTCAAAGTTAATAAGGAAAAGAATTCTTAAATTTCTTAATAGGATCACAGCAGATTTATCGGAATATCTTTAAAGTTTCGGCTATTCCACTTAGATAAATATTATTACGTTGATTGATAGTAAGTTAGCATGGTGCAATTTCGAGGAAAAGTAAAAGAGACCAAGTCGTACTCTTCATACAATTGTTGAGTAGTCCATGTACCTCTCTTCCAGAATTACTTCTTGGATCTTCATCTCGGCCACATCTCCTGTTGCGAAATGGCAAACAGGATGTGGTACCATGATTAAGAGTTGAATTATATTGTTTCCAAATGAAGTAAGGTAGTATCGATAATGCATAGTAGATTGTTATTCTTGAACATCCTGCAGCTGCTAACATTTATATAAACAGCAAGGACCCCAATATCACATTTTATAAATTCAAGAGATGTTTACATTAAGTTTGGCCAAAGATTTTTTCAGCTTAAGTTCAGTGCATAAACCTTTTTTTAAAGGGCTAATCGATACACCGGCAGAAAGAGATAAAAAAATGTTCAATGGCATCAGTTCAGTCCATTTAATATATTTGCTTATAACAATTTATAGATTTACATAGGTAAAAAAAACAACCTAAACACTAAGAATAACCATTGCCATAGAGCTTTCACAAAAATAGAATATTAGAATCTTTTTTTTAACATGAAAAGGCCTAGTTCGTTTGTATCCGAACAGGATCCAGCCAGCCAAATGTAAAGACGAATTTCTGTCTTTGAGTCTAATAAAATAAAATTACCATTCGCGTGGACATCTCACAATGCAAAGAATTTGTGAAATGTATATGTATAGTAAAATGTGTGGAAAACATATTTACGTATTCTCTCGTGCCTAGAGGCAGACTATTTGTATTATTAGAATTTAATAATATTGCCGAATCAACAAATGCAGCAATTAAATTAAAAATATTAAGAAATATTTATTTTATACTTTTAAATTGAAGACACTTGAAGTAACAGTATTCTAAAAAATTAAACTTTTGTCAATTTAAGGTCAGGTCTAAAATATTTTACGTATAAGTGCGCTCAACTGCACCTCTTCTCTTGCTCGATTTGAGTTTTTGTGAACTTAGCCACAACAAAGTATAGCCATGCTGCTGCTGTATGTTACAGTATATGTATTTTTCGTAGCAGGCAAAGATTTAAACTAACGTTGATTACGGTGTGTATATGGGGCTCTCAACTGACTTTCTACTGTAATAAGACCTGGCATTTTGTGGACAACCACAACACAATTTTAATATTTGGCAACTGACTCAAAAGTCACAAGCGAGCTTTTTACTGGGTTGTGGCTAATACAGTGCAGATATTTAAATACTTCTCAGTTGCCAAAATTTTTCACATCATTTAAACTTTCATTGTAGACTGTGATTTGTTTAAAATAATCTTTATTTATCACCAACAACATATGAGGACGACGAGCTAAGTCGATATTATCATGTCCGTCTGTCTTTCTGTCTGTATAAACATTAACATATGTAGATCTCGCCAACTATAAGATCTAGACACTCAATTCTTTTTTGTTAGGTTCATATATTGGCCAATCACCTTATCTAACAAGAGAATTTAGATGATCAAATTTCTACCTATTATGACAAGCGTACCATATAAAATTTACCTTCACTTTTGTTGCTTTAACACATAAGCCGATTATTAGCATGACATTAAAAATGCAGCTTAAATTTTATGCTCTTAAATCTAAAGTATGTTTCCAATATGAGATCGGTGAATATTTTAAAATAGAGCTTATATAGCTACTTAAAAAAAACTCGGAAAGCTACAGTCGGATGAAACCGACAGTAGGAGACCCTGTAATTTCCTTTGCACACACACACGCTAAAAATTTAACACAAACTTGATCTGCTTGCACTATAGGGGCATCTAACTGCCAAATATGATGTGTCTAGCTCTTACAGTTTCCGAGATCTAGATGTTCATACGGATGGGCAGACGGAAAGGCGGACATGACTAGATCGACTCAGCTTGTCGTACTGATCAAGAATATATATACTTTGTGGGGTCTGCCACGCCTCCTTCTGCCTGTTACATACATTTCTGACTTGCACAAACTTAAAAGACCCTTTTGTACTTTTTTAAATTTCTAAAAATTTCCGCTACGATCAAAACATAAAAAGTAATATTAGGAGAAATCGCCATTGAGCATATTTCTTACCTAGCTTTAGAATAATAAAATTAGATTTGTAATCTTATTTATATACTCATAATAATAGTTGCAATATATTAACTCTATTAACAGTTACACGATATACATATGTATAATATATATATATTTTAATAAATGCAGAGTAAAGGCGCTATATATTCATATTGCATGGCGTATCCATTAAATGGCTCTAATTGTTGCTGTTCTGCTCAAATTATTTGCAGCCCGACTTTGCCAAGATACTTAAATTTTTAATAATATCCTATTGCAATTTATCGTAAGTAAACAAGAAAATAACAAAGAAGAAGCAGCAAAAAAAACTTTCTTTAGCAAAAAAAAGTTTACGAATAGAAATAGGATTTATGCATAATTCAAATGGTTTTGTCTTGACGAGTTAGAGTCATTACTTTCATTATATTCTCAACTTATTTGTCGTTTTATTATACTTTTTGCTTTACCATGTTGTTTGTTGCGCCTTGACGCAAGTTGCCACATTACAAATTCAAAGCCAAATGCTCTAAAAATACAACAAAATTAGCCACAGCCAGATAGACAGACAGGCGGTGGGAGACAGAACATGTGGCTGCCTCAGAAACGGGGCTATTTTTACGTTAATACCAATAAATTGGCATAGTCTCATAAGACCTTTAATTTTAGATTTCAAACTTTTTGTATTTGTAATATTAAATAATCTCAAAGTTAAGCACACAAGTTATACTTGGAACCTTGTAAAAGATTTATTGCACTAAAAATAAGGCATACGCTGAAGGGAGTCTAATGTGACACTAAGAATGTTCCCGCCGTTAGCGTTTAAGTTTAAATTTAAATATTGTGTCATCAATACCGATAGGTACCTCACGTTTGAGTTATCGGCATTGACGATGTGCGCATAAGTTATCGATAACCACCGAGGCGTCACTGAATATGAATTTCATCAGACGCGCTTGAGAATCGGGAGAAGATACAAGTTTTTTTTTCAAGCTTCTTCTCCTCTTATGATTTCTGCCCTTTTTTGGTTATACTGAGTTATATTGAGTTAATTAAACGTATATTAGAAGTCAAGAACGCTACATGAAGATGTATTTTATTCTCCCCGCCGAATCAAGCGCCAACAAAGAAACTACATTTACTCAATTCATTATATCTTTTGCTTAGAATTTTCTAATTTCGAAATATCTAATCCACACCTGCATTAATTTTTATAATGATTGTAAGACTTTAATATCTACACAAGTTCTACCCTCAATCTCAAAAATTCATATTTCAACACGTAACAGTTTCATTGTTTGCTTTACCGTAGGCACAGGCACAGGTATAATAACAACAAACTTATTTAATAGTAATTAATAGTAATTTTCAAACATAAAGCTTGAATCTCAACATGTGCAAGGCGAAACAAAGTATAGTACTTTCAATTCACTTCATTGACTCTTTATTCATATCTGTTTTTGCATCTATGTATATCAAGCTTGTTGTGGTTTGCTTAACAGTTTTAATTAAAGTCCAAAAATTGGGCAAAACACATTCAAACAATATAAGGTGTAACACTAGCTTCAGCTAGTCAACTGTTATGGCAGCCATGGTCATGTCCTCCTGTCGTCTTTCAATTAAATTAAAATTACATTTGCTGATGCAAGCAAATCAGGAGACTCACAGTTTGCATAAATTGCTGCAGAATAGAGCAACATAGATTAAGTTCATATATATGTATATATGTAAGATATAGCCTCGTGTTTAATAATTAAAGTCACAATATATTAATTAAATGTAATGTAATTTATTAATATTGTGAGGATGCGTTCGAATACGCAACCGCACAGTTCTGGAAATTAATCTCATTATTTGTTTATTTAGTTTGTAAACTTTAAGTATGTAGTTTAAGGAGCCATTATATTTAATTAAATCTTAAGTCTTGTTGACTCTACGCGTCTTATTATTAGTCAGGAATCATAACTTTAAATTAGCGCGCTCTTGTAGCATTAGTATGGCAACGCCAAAATACTCCCAAAATACCAAACCAAGAATAGCACACCAAAACACCGCAACACCAAAGCACCACACCAAACATCGCAACTCATCGAACCGAACACCGCAACTCAGCGCGACTTATCGGAATGCTGCAGCCGTGTCGAACCTGAGAGCGGGGTTCGAACTTCGAAAGCGTCAGCCAGCGCTGACGATTGGAGTTGCGTTCGAGCTGCACAAGCAGCTAGTTGTGTTCGAGCTGGCGAAGCGAATAGTACGGTGATCGTGAAAAGTAAAACGGGCGAAAAACAAAAGTGGACAACGCGCACTATATACACTAGTGTTGCCAACTCAGCCTTTTTCCCGTCAGATCTGGCTGTTTTTCAAAGTTCAAAGCGGGAAAAAAAATGAAAACAGCAGGCAGCGGGAAATCTAGCCTTAATTTTATTTTGATTGGCTTTTTTAGTTTTTTTTTTTTCAATTTGGCAGCTCTACTCAATTTTCGATTGCGTTGATTATCGGGTTATCGGCTGCATTGCTTCCATCACTACGTTTTGCTAAAAATTGTTACCATCTCTATCCAAGTCCAAATAAGACCGCGAATCTTTATGTGCACAAAATCCCAAAAGAAATATACAAACAGAAAGTTCGTGAGGAGTGGCTTCAAAGCCCTGAATTTAAGGACTGGTTGCGCAAAGATGTTTCAAATACATCGCGTGTGTTTTGCAGTTATTGCAAAACTACTTTAACGGCTAAATTGTGGGACGTTCGGGCACATGCCAATACCAAAAAGCATTTGAGCGCTGTTGGTGGCGTAGTTCAAATAAATAAGCTTAATTTTGTAAAACTACCAACAAAAAAGTAGGGAAAGCTACAGTCGGACGCAAAGCTACAGTCGGACGCAACCGACAGTAGGAGACCCTGTACTTTGGTTTGCCCTGGGCGTCGGTAACAGCAGCAGCATAAAGGAACATATAGTACTCACATACACATATACATGCACTTATACATACACACATACACACAAACACATATACAACAATTATTCGCTCAAATACAAACAATAACCAATGCTCATACATACATTCATACTCACAATCAAAAATCACGCATACGCCCTAGTGGCCGCGTACTCTGTGGCTTCCCCCTCCCCAACCCACATGCTCAGTACAGAAAATTGTTTGTCAAATATCTCTGGTGTTTATTATCCGATTGGGCTGCAACTCGCACCAAACATGCAAAGCACCTAAAGCTTTATTCATGCAAAAAAGGAAAACAGTGACTCTAAAACTGTACATGCTGCGAATTTGAGGAGGAGGGGGATGACTTTTCAAACATTTGAAATAAACTTGACCTGCCTATGTAATACACGAACCTAACAAAAAAAGAATTAAGTCTCCAGCTCTTATAGTTTGCGAGATCTAGGTGTTCATACAGACAGACAGACAGACGGACAGACAGACGGACAGACGGACAGACGGACAGACAGACAGGGCTATATCGACTCAGCTCGTCGTCCTGATCAAGAATATATATACTTTATGGGGTCTGCCACGCCTCCTTCTACCTGTTACACACAAATGTCATTTGCACAAACCTAATAGACCCTTTGTACTTTTTTAAAGTACAGGGTCTAAAAACATCTGAGCAGGAAGTTGCTATTTGCCTTTTTATTGCCCAACATGCTGCAATAGCCACAGCAGATCATTTGAGCCAAATTTGCTCACAAAAGTTCGCAGACTGTGATACAGCCAACAACATTCGTGTACATTGCACCAATTTTGGAATATTTTAAAAATCAAAATATTTCTGATATTGAACGGCAATATAATGAAATACATTTCATTAACTGGGAACAGTGGGAAGACACGGTTAAATTTTGGATTGAGGTACAGTCTTACAGAGACTCTGGAGGTAACCAGAGATTTAAAGAGCTGGCGAACTTTGCTATCTCTATCCTATCTCTTCCATGGTCCAATGCAGAGGTTGAGAGAGTGTTTAGCCAAGTGAACATAGTTAAGTCAAAAATAACAAACCGGCTAAGCATTAAAACTTTAAACGATAAATAAAATGTGCGCGTCTATGTATTTGTGTTTTTAGACCCTGGACTTTAAAAAAGTACAAAGGGTCTATTAGGTTTGTGCAAATGACATTTGTGTGTAACAGGCAGAAGGAGGCGTGGCAGACCCCATAAAGTATATATATTCTTGATCAGGACGACGAGCTGAGTCGATATAGCCCTGTCTGTCTGTCCGTCTGTCCGTCTGTCCGTCTGTCTGTCTGTCTGTATGAACACCTAGATCTCGCAAACTATAAGAGCTAGAGACTTAATTTTTTTGTTGTTAGGTTCGTGTATTACATAGGCAGGTCAAGTTTATTTCAAATGTTTGAAAAGTCATCCCCCTCCCCCTCAAATTTACAAAAATGTTCTTAGTAAATACAGTTTTAGAGTCACTGGATTCCTTTTTTGTAGGATTAAAGATGATTTATATGCTTTGGATGTTTGGTGCGAGTTACAGCCCAATCGGATAAGAAACACCGGAGATATTGGACAAACAATTTTCAGTACCAGGCATTTGGGTAGGGGTGAGGGGAAGCCACAGTGTACGCGGCCACTAGGGCGTATGCGTGATTTTTGATTGTGAGTATGAATGTATGTATGAGTATTGGTTATTGTTTTTTGTATTTGAGCGAATAATTGTATGTATATGTGTTTGTGTGTATGTGTGTATGTATAAGTACATGTATATGTGTTTGTGAGTATGTTCATAATTGCTGCTGCTGTTACCGACGCCCAGGGCAAACCAAAGTACAGGGTCTCCTACTGTCGGTTGCGTCCGACTGTAGCATTGCGTCCGACTGTAGCTTTCCCTACTTTTTATTTATATGTATTGGTGCGTGCTCTGCCGTAAACTGATTTTGGGCACCCCTGCTCTAGACTCTGTCACGGTTGCTTCCTGCACCCATGCGGCGTGTAGTGTGGTGGAGTCCCGGTAAGAGACAATTACTGGCTGTCCGGATAAACACCCTTAGCCACGTGATCCTCTCCCTTACTAGGCTACACTAGGCAAAACCAACACGTGTATCCAGCCTCACATACCCTACCATACCCTCACAAGTACCGTCTTGTGCTAGCCTCAGCGCCCCATTTACATATGGCTCAGGCAAAACCAACGTGTCTATAGTCTCGTATACCCCACCATACCCTTCACAACTCCCGTCTCAGCTACTCATGTATGAATTTCATGAATTTCTAATACTAAATCTTGTTAACTGCTAATAATACCCTTCCTTCACCAAACGTCTCTAAAATAAGTTACAAATATTTCTGTAATTGACCCTGGACAGACTGAGACGCCGACCTTGGCTGGGAAAACTTAGTTACAATATATATATATAGAAATATGAAATTATCAAAGAATGTTTTCAGTAACAATGAAATATATCAAATTAATTTAGCAACGAGCAACACAAACACAACGCGCGGCGTATTCCCAACTCTACTCTGCTCTGCTTACAATCGATTCATTTTGTGCGGCCGTAGTTCGATTTCAATTTCAGGGTTGCATCTTAAATTATTCGATTAATATCTGTGTGCCCGCTTCTGGTTATACGAACCATACCCATATACATATATATATATGTATATTTATATGTATATTTTATATATAGTACACAAATGTCTATATATGAAACATGCAGAAGGAAGTGGGACAGACCCCACAAAGTATATATATTCTTGATCAGGTCGACGAGTTGAGTCGATATAGCCATGTCCGTCTGTCTGTCTGTCCGTCCGTCTGAACACCTAGATCTCGTAAACTGTAAGAGCTAAAGACACCATATTTGGCTGTAGATGCCCCTATAGGGCAAACAGATCAAGTTTGTGTTAGATATTTAATACCTCCCCCATATCCCCCGCAAACCGCGAAAAACCACCACAGCCACAATTATGAAGTTACTAACTTACAAAGATCTTATGGTAACTTTCATCAGTGCTGTGAATTGTGGCTCAATCGGATAATAAACACCGGAGATATTCAAGATTCAAATTTCCGTTCTAGGCAAGTGGGAGCAGCGAGCATGCACTTAATGTGTAATGTGTGTGTGTGTATTGTTAGCATTAGCTGCTGCAAAGGAAAGTACAGGTTCTCCTGCTGTCGGTTTCATCCGACTGTAGCTTACCGAGTTTTTTATACTTTATTGCAACAATATATGTTTTCCTTACTTAACTGCAATAAGCACCAAAATTATAATTCTGAAATTATTCACGTACCGACTCGACTGTAAAAGTGGATAAGCATTCATCATAATCAAAACAGTTCAGTTACACTCTGTCTACTGTGTTCTGTCACCATTAGTTAAACGCTGAAATCAATGAATAGATGGGAGTAGCTTATGGATTTGCCAACGGTATTCGGGCATTCTGCTCTTTAGGGGCTTAAAGTAATACCGCATTGCGCACTTCATTTATCAGACTTTGACACTGACAGCAAGTCCAGTTTCACTCTTTGACTTGATTAACGACATTCGGGGCGTCCGAACATGTACATATATATGTATATACGAGTTATATAAAGCAACCGACGTAAACAACAGACATACAGCAAGCAAGGCTTCAGCCTAGTTAGCATACATAAACGTATCACTGCGACCGCAACAACTTCAACAAGTCCACAAAACATTGCGGCACTGTCAAGCCATATTTCACTAGGAACAACACCCACACAAAACAAAATTCAAATGAAATGTCATATTGTATTTGTGTCCTGTTTGGTGACGCGGTCACTCGACCAACAACCAAAAAAGAACCACGAGAAGAAATTAACAAATTGCACAGCCTGCTCGATTACCAGATACTCTGTTCTTAAATATTCTGCTCTGCTACTTTCGGGAAAAGCAACAACAACACATATACATATGTAAGTAATACACATTGTTAAGCAGATGACGCGACGTCGCGATATAAAATCACATATATGTATATACTATATACACACAAAGACACTCTTACACACTAACAAATCGGTTACATTCATTCATACCCGTAATCGCAAAGCAAGCACTCAGAATGCTGTTGCTTCCGTCCCTTGCCTAGTGCAGAAAAATGATTACCTTATATCTTCGGTGTTTCTTATCCGATAAGACTGCAATTAAAAGCATAGATGGAGGTAGCTATAAGCTTGTGAAAGGAAAGGGGAAAAATTCATTAAATTGCGCCCTTATATATACTTTTGACGCATAACGTATTATCTAGTAAGAAAAAAAAAAAATTAGGTCGCTATTTCTTGCCGTTTGGGCTGCTCATGTTGCTAACTGGCAGCAGCATGTAGCTTTCCGGGCATTTAAAACATGAAGCAATAAAATACTACATCTCAGTATTAAATAAAGATATGCTGAGGGTATATACTCTTTAATGGGAAACAAGAAACCAGCTTCACATTTGCGTGACAAGCAACGAACAGCTCATACTCGCACACACAGACACACTCATCGTAATTAAATACCATCTCATACACAAGTGCACGTGCTCAGATTTAGAAGAGTAAAACATAGAGTATGCGTAATATCAGTGTCTCAGACGGTCAATCGCACAGCTCCTGCGAAAGGCGAATTGACCTGCCGTAAATAATATTACAGACAAGAAGATGAACGGAGGTAGCGTAATAACTTACAGCTAGTATGAAAAGCTAGTCACGTTTCCCTTGCCTAACGGGCAATTCTTAGACCCTTTAGCTTAAAAAGGCCTATTAAGTTTGTACTACTACATTGCAGGCAAAATAAGGCATGGCAGACCCCAAAAATTATATAATTTTTGATAACGATGACGAGCTAAGTCGATATAACCCTGTCTTTCTTTCCATCCGTATTAACACCCAGCAAGCATGTTCAGTACGTATGTATGCGTGTGGCTTTGGGATTGGGGATACATGCACGATTTATTTGTATATATATGGGTATATTTTTGCAGAAGCATTGCGACGGCTGGAGGAAAGCAAAGTATAGCGTTTCCTACTATCCGTTGCTTTCGACTGGAGCTTGGCATGCTTTTTTATATCTCAAGCGTTTTAGGTGAATTTTAGCGTTGTCTAATAAATATTTAGCGGGTGTTGCAGCAGTGCCCGCAGAAGAAGTTCGCTTAAACGTGCAGAAATTGAAATTATCGCCGCCATGACTCTCAATTAGTAGCGTTAAATTGTCAAAGCAGGGAGCAACAGCTCAATCTAGTTCGTATCGTAAGCCGATTCTCAAGGTTTCCAGGTGCTGTCTAATCTTGTTTGTTTCTTGTTGTTCTGTTTTCTTCTTTATCATAGCAGCCATCACGTTTTTCTTGCCATCTCTTTGTTTATGGTGAACGTTCTGCTGAGTTTCACCTTCATTATGCTGTGTCCTGTTATCATTGAATATCCTGTCACTTAAGTGCTGCCAAGCCGAAGGACGAGACTTCAACCTGAGCGCTTGTGGCGTACACTTGATATTTATTTTCGTTTTCTCTGCTGTACTCCTTTAATTGGTAAATAATGCTATTGAGAGATTTAAGCAATAGCTGAAATCTAATAGCAATTAAAAGCAAATAAGATATTTATTTTATTTAGCTGGAGTAGAGTACTATCTATAAAGTCAAGGTTGTCGTTGATAAGCCAGCGTTGCATGGCGTTTCTTTACTTACAAACATAGTTTTCAACTGCATTAGTGAGTACAATTTGTGTTCTTTTAGGATTGTGCCAGATTCAATTGATCAAATTATGCACTCAAACAAAATCAACTTAGTTGTTTAGCTTTGTGTAACTTTTAAGCTCTTCGTACAAATAAATAAACATTGACAATGCAATAAGCATGCGAACAAAGTAGCCGTCACTTGGCATGCACCTCAAGGCACCTTGACCAACACCTTCAAACCTACAGCCAACGTTCGTAGATTTTTTGTCGTAATGACAAATGCGACTAGGGAGAAAGTAACACACAAAGTATAGAGTGAGACTAGCTGAGGTTTTGTACACTGGAACTGCACAATAGGGCACGACAAGAGCCGGCCCAAAGCTGGTCAACGATGGTTCTAACCCAGCTGACTTGCGGCAATCTTTAGCAGTCTTTGCAGTATCAACGAGGCGCGAGGCACATAAATTATATGCCACTTACTTAGCTCTGGGTAGAAAATGTACTTGCGGCTATTTAAGGCAGCCGAGAATGAGTTGTTCTTGTTGTTGTGGGGGGAGTGGCACTATGAATGTGAGTGTGACAATGGCAAGGACTGTAACTCTTGGCTCTGGCCCTGGCCAAATTAAATATTAACGTTGACATTTACGGAACAAAACCATTACGTTGCCATTAAAAATGCAGTGCTTAATCCATTAACATTTTGAGCAGAACTATCATGTAAACTTGTAAATTACAATAACAACGAAAACATTAGTTCTATTTCTTTTCGTATTGCAGTTCATCCGGTGGCACCTGTATTCAGTTTCAACCTGCAACGCCCACACACCACATGCAAAACAATCGATATAAAATAATAACAATAACCTTGAGTGCCACAACCATTAAATACAGATACAACACACATACAGCTGCAGACATACTATATGCATGAACAATTTATTCAACTGGAGTATTTTTACTCGCTCTGGAATGAGGTTCATTATACGCTTTGATAAGAAACCATTTAAATTTTTATGATTTAGCTAAAAATCTATTGAAAACTCACATTAATTAAGAGTATTCCTTATCAAAAGTAGAAAGATTATGATGTTCGAAAATTAGTAAAGCTAGTAGTTAATAAAGATTATTCAGTGTCTTCTATTTGGTTTATCTCTTAATATTCACAATAACATTTTTAACTATAATAAAATTAAAATTGAAATTAAAATGACTGGAAAGTTACAGTCAGATGCAACCGACAGTAGGAGACCTTGTACTTTCATCTGCAGCAGTTAAAGCTAACAATGCATACATACACACATATCGCAAAGACACACGCTACAACACATACACACTTACCCAGTGTACCACGAAGCGAATGTCGAGCGAGAGTTTCGCAAAACTATCGCATTCGAGCTCGAAAACGATACTAAAATCGAAAGTTTCGCAAAACATTCGTTTTCGAGCTCGAAAACGATACTTAAATCTAAAGTATCGCAAAACATTCGGATTCGAGCTCGAATACGATACCAAAATCGACAGCTTCGCAAAACATTCGCATTCGAGCTTATAAATGATATACGAATCGAAAGAAAAATGGTCGGTTTAAACGGCAACCGATGCGTTGTTGTTTTTTGCTTGTCGTTCTCTCGCTGGTTCCTTTTTTGGTCGCTCAAAACGGCAACTGATGCTTTATTGTTCTCGCTCGGAATGGAGAACTTTCTTTTCTCTTGTGACGACGCAAATTGACGGTGGAGTGAAAAAGTGGCAGTGCTTAAAATTTCTATCAATTCGGCGGTAAATAATAAATTTAGTGCTTTTGCTCATCGCTGTCCTGATATATGTATTTAATTCTCTTATAGCATACCCTGCAGAAAGAAGCGTTTTGAAGAATGTTGTATGTATTCTAATAATATTTATCTCGCATATGTATTTTAATTCTTTTTTTACTGCCTCTTTATACAGATTGCGGTTCCTTTAAAGTCTTCAGAAATGTGTCTTGCGACAAATTAGTTCGTAGCTCCTGGCGGCAAATAACTTTATAGATATAAGATAAAATAAGATATTATGTTTAGCAAATAAAAAATCAAATTTAAAACTATATTTAGTATTTATTAAATCCGTAAACGATTTTAGAAATGAGTCGCAAATGATATCTATAAAGGTTCACAAACGATTTCTCACATGATTCGCAAAAGATATTAAAAATGGCTCGCAAACGAATCGTTTACGAGCTATCGCGTTCGAAACTTTCACTGCCACAAACTGAGCGACGAGCGAGTAGTTTTCTGATCGTAAACGAGGGTTTTCGCGAATGTTTTGTCCGTTTTTGTTTCGCGTAACTATCGTTAGCGATATCTTTTACGAACTTTTGGTTCACTGGGTATGTACATACATACATTACAGCATGCTCGCTGCTCCCTCTCGCCTAGTACAGAAAATTGAATCTCGAATATACCCGGTGTTCATTACCCGATTGGGCCACAATTCACTGCACAGATAAAACTTACCATATCCTGTAGCACTAGTTTGTATCTTAAAATTGTGACTAACACAAACTTGATCTGCTTGCACTGTAGGGGCTTCTAACTACAAAATATGATGTCTCTAGCTCTTACTGTTTACGAGATCTAGGTGTTCATACAGACGGAAAGACAAACGGACATGGCTATATCGACTCAGCTCGTACATATGTAATTTAGCGGTTTATCTATGGGAAGAGGAGTGTAGTCAATTTAAATCTATTGTTTTTAAGACCCTGTACTTTAAAAAGTACAAAAAGGTCATTTAAGTTTGTGCAATTGGCATTTGTCAATAACAGGCAGGACAATAACAGGCAGGAAAAAGGGTCTATTAAGTTTGTGCAAGTCAGAAATGTATGTAACAGGCAGAAGGAGGCGTGGCAGACCCCATAAACTATATATATATTCGATACAGCTATGTCCGTCTGTACGCACCCAGATCTCGTAAACTGTAAGAGCTAGACACATCATATTTGGTAGTTAGATGCGCCTATAGTGCAAGCAGATCAAGTTTATGTTAGATTTTTGATACCTCCCCCCTCCTCTCCAGCAAACCGGACAAAACCACCACAGCCACAATTATAAAAATTCAAACTTGTGTTTCACCATTCAAAGATCTTATGCCAACCTTTATCCGTGCTGTGAATTGTGGTTCAAACACCGAAGATATTCGTGCTTAAAGTTTCTGTTCTAGGCAAGGAGGAACAGCGAGCATGCACTTAATGTATGTACATACATATGTACATGTGTGTGTGTGTGTATTGTTAGCATTACCTGTTGCAAGGGAAAGTACAGGGTTGTCGGCTGTCGGTTGCAACCGACTGTAGCTTTTCGAGTTTTTTGTTTGGTGTATTGCTTACGTAGGTCAAGGTTACATATGATTTTCGATAACTCATCCCTTTCCCCTTCATTTTCGCAAAAATATTTTTAGTATGTACAGTTTTAGAGTCACTGATTTAGATCTTTGCATGAATAAAGCCAATGCATCAATTGATAATACATTTTCTGTACTGAACAAATTCATAATCAAATTTATATTGAAAGTTAACAATTTCAGTGTTTACTTGACTTTTCTCTTCCTAAACTTTCGATTTAACTACAAAATAGTCATTTGTACTACGATTTTTGTCTTAGTGCATAATCGTTGTATGCCCGTTATAAATGTTAATTGTTATAAATGTTCCGCATGGCGCTCTTATTATTTTTTGGGCAAACTGATTTATAAATATGTATTCTTTATTGAACGAATGCAGAGAATTATATATATACTCCAATGTACATACATAAATAAGTATGTATATGATGCATGTTATTAAAATAAGTGCAAGAGCTATTTGATTTTCACATTTTTTACATTTTTTTTAGTTAAAGTAATTTTCGTTGTAAAGAGTATACAAATATCGTCTTAGCCTTGTTAAGCTCCTCTTGGTGAGGTCCGTGCTACAGTTAGTAAGTCAGACAGACAGATGGCGTTCAGTTTGTCAGTCAGTCAGACCCATTTGCCTTGTAGTTGCTGCCACAAAGACAAATAAATACATGCGCGCGACTATCTTCTACACACACACACACATAAGCATGCGCAAGTATAAACAAGGTCTGTGAGAGAGAGTGTGTGTATGTCTGCATGTGGTTACATGCAATGCTATATATGTATGTAAACGTAACTATACTCATGGCACGCCTCAATTGCTCTGGCATTGACTGTGAAGGTAAGCCAAGCAGTGCCTCTTGGTCCTTGGTCTTGGCTCTGGGTCTTGGCTCTTGTGCTTGAGCTTGAGCTTGAGTTTCAGTTGCATTTGTCTAGCTGCCAGGTGTTCCACATTTTACGCTTGCTCTGTCTCCTTCATTCTCTCTTCCTCTCCCTCTCTCTATATCGCTTTCTGTGTGCCAATTGCTTTAACTGTCTTGACTTATCTTGTCTCGTTTTCCTTTGTGTTTATTTTGCGCACTGTCTGCGGGCTGTTTGTCAGTTTACCTGTCGCTATCCCACTGCCCCCTGCGGCTAACAACCTGTAACCTCCTCCGGCCAGGAGCATATCTGCTGTATCTACTGAATCTGTTAGTCCTGGTTGGCCCCAAAGCTTTTTCCAATTTAGACAAGTTATCGAATCAACTCAAATATTATTAGACTAATGGTTTTTTACAGCATACTATACTTGCTCCTCCTGAAATGTTTTCTGTTTCTCCCTTGCCTATTTCCACAGCTAGTTACTGCGCTTCTATTTGACAACTAATTATGTAAAATGGATTCCCACGTACCAATAAATGAATTGTTACATTATCAGTTGTACATATAGATAAACAGAATGAAATGATGAATAATATATACATAAATACAAATACCACCTCTGCACATAGTTTTAAAAAGTCAGCCAATTAAACTGAATGGAATGGTAATCCAATTCATCACACTTGTCTTGCTGCAATTTTCCAAGAAAAGCTGCTCAATGGAAATCTGTTTTAATTGCTCTAAAACTAGGGGAGCTCGTACATGGGACCCCTGGGATTTGCAGCTCCTACTCGCTCCATACTCAACTCGCAGACTGGGGCTTGATTTCCAACTACGTTTGTAAGTTGAGCCAAAACACTTAACGGCTATAAAGACTTTGCATTTTCAATGAGCCGGTAACATATGCAAAATGGCATCTACTTTGAGACGCAAACTACAGTACATCTTGAGTACATATGTATGTATTATGTACATAAGTATGTATATTTCTGTGCATGTATTTTGAGTTATATGGCAGAAAAATCATGAAACGGCATAACAGGAAACGAGCAAATTGGAAACTACGAATAAAGCCATAAGCTAAAAGCAAAATCCATTGCAAACAGCTTGAACAGCAAAAAAAAAATAACTGAACTAAAGCGCGTTTGTCATTCAGCGCAACGATGCGAGAGATGCCTTCACTTTTCACACATAACTACACGCGCTGCGACAGAATGAAGCATGACGTAGAGAAAGACAAAAGTGGTAGACGGCAGAGTACACTGGAAAATATATATACTTATGTGATGTATGTTAATACTGATTTTGTAATACAATATTTTAGGTATAATAATAAATCATTATATGGTTATTATTATATATGTATGTAAGTATAATCATTCTCATTAGACCCTGTACTTTAAAAAAGTAAGTGTGAGCAACTCAGAAGTGTATGTAACAGGCTGAAGGAGGCGTGGCAGACCCCACAAAGTATAAATATTCTTGATCAGGACGACGAGCTGAGTCGATATAGCCATAAGCTTATAAATTCTTATAATGCATAGAATTATTGGCGCGATTTTGAGCTAAATCGGAGCATAAACAGAAGTTATGAAGGAAAGTAGTGACGTATAATTTGCATTAATACGTTCGCCTTACGATTCTGTAGCCTACTGCATAGAGCATTGATTTGAAGTCGAATGGTTGCGGGCTCGATCCCGCGTTCGGACGGTCGTACAAAAATGTTTTTTTTTATTTTAGTTTTTGCTTTTTAATTTATATTTTTGCTCTTTTTCATTTTTGTTCTTGTTTTTTGTGTTGTTTAATTTGTGCCTTGTTTAAATTAAATTATATTAAGATGCTAAGTACAGAGTCTCCTACTGTCGGTTGCGTCCGACTGTAGCTTTTCCTAAATTTTTTCACATTATTACTTTGTTTTGGAAAATAAACTTAGAATAATATTCCATTAAAAAGTGTTTATTCATTATATTTTCATGAAATCAAATTTAATGGAACACTGAAATGTTCATACAAAATTAAATTTTAAATTAAAAATGAGTTCAATTTTCATAACAGTTAAACGAAAAATTTTACCTAATTAAATACATTATTTTCCTCCTAATCATACTGTTTGATAGCTTTTCGTGCAGTGTATGTTCCCATTTCAATTTGATTGATGTGCGGATACGAGACAGCTGCTGTGCGAGTAAAAAGGAGTGATTCGAGCACACATCGTCTGACCACAAGCTGAAAAAAATGCCACAGTTATTGTCGAAAAAGGGTTCCAGTGGTGCCACAGCCACGCCTCATAACTGCCCAGTCAAATGTAGGCCCTGGGCTTTAAAGACAGCAACAACATGCAAACCACATAAGAGCCAACTTCATTTTGTGCTCTACATATTTTTTTCTTGCCTAAAATTAATTGGCTTTTCCGCAGCCACCGACAGCTGCCATTTAAGGTGACTTCGCCAGGTTGGCAATGCGTAGACATGTCAATTACTGTGACACCCAGATTTCTGCTACTTTTGCCATGCTGCTTCTGTCTCCTGCCGCCTGTCTCAGGTCTAGGTGGCAGCTTAAAGATTTATGATAAAGTCAGGCGGATATTGTGAGCAGGCACAAAACTTTATCAAACTTGGGTTTCGGCTTACTACAGCTCGTTTATCTACGAAATGAATGAATCTTTCGAAACCTAACCTAGCCAAGGCATTCCGCAAAACGAATTTAATTGATTTTGGACAGATATTCCATGGGGAAAGATGCGAAAAGGCAAAGTTTTCAAAAAAGTTACTTTTATTTTATTGGTGTTTAATATACAGATATATAATATTATATCTATTATAATATCGACCCCTTTTTTTTACAAGGGAGCGTCTCTATGTCTTTTTTATTTTTAACTCAGCTGTTTTATATATTTTCTGAACTATCGTTATTACGGGCATAATATTTTACAGGGCGGGGAGTGAGGTTTCCTAAAAATACCATATACGCATATAATTTCTCGAAAGTTGTCGATATGTATAGTAGTAATACTACTCTTTAACCTTACAATAAAACTGATAACAAGCAAAAAATATATAATAGATAAATTGGAATTTTGTCAAATTACTCAGAGCTAATAACACTTTTCACAAAATACAAGTTGGTTGAGAGAACCTCTTATCAAAATTCATTCCAGTTGGTTTATATAATACCTCATTTACTCACGGAAACTATTCACTCACATCTACACGCTTCCACCGAAAGTCATTCACCATGCACCTCGAGACAAATCAGTTATTCAATTGAAAACAGATTTCAATTTACATTTTTAGACCCTGTACTTTAAAAAAGTACAAAAGGGTCTATTAAGTTTGTGCAAATGACATTTGTGTGTAACAGGCAGAAGGAGGCGTCGCAGACCCCATAAAGTATATATATTCTTGATCAGGACGACGAGCTGAGTCGATCTAGCCATGTCCGTCTGTCCGTCTGTCTGTCTGTCCGTCTGTCCGTCCGTCTGTATGAACACCGAGATCTCGGAAACTATAAGAGCTAGAGATGTAATTTTTTAGACCCTGTACTTTAAAAAAGTACAAAAGGGTCTATTAAGATTGTGCAAATGACATTTGTGTGTAACAGGCAGAAGGGGGCGTGGCAGACCCCATAAAGTATATATATTCTTGATCAGGACGACGAGCTGAGTCGATATAGCCCTGTCTGTCTGTCCGGCTGTCCGTCTGTCCGTCTGTCTGTCCGTCCGTCTGTATGAACACCTAGATCTCGGAAACTATTAGAGCTAGAGACTTCATTTTTAAGACCCTGTACTTTAAAAAAGTACAAAGGGTCTATTAGGTTTGTGCAAATGACATTTGTGTGTAACAGGCAGAAGGAGGCGTGGCAGACCCCATAAAGTATATATATTCTTGATCAGGACGACGAGCTGAGTCGATATAGCCCTGTCTGTCTGTCCGTCTGTCCGTCTGTCCGTCTGTCTGTCTGTCCGTCTGTCTGTATGAACACCTAGATCTCGCAAACTATAAGAGCTAGAGACTTAATTTTTTTTTGTTAGGTTCGTGAATTACATAGGCAGGTCAAGTTTATTTCAAATGTTTGAAAAGTCATCCCCCTCCCCCTCAAATTTACAAAAATGTTCTTAGTATATACAGTTTTAGAGTCACTGGATTCATTTTTTGCCGGATTAAAGTTTTAGATGCTTTGCATGTTTGGTGCGAGTTGCAGCCCAATCGAACAATAATCACCGAAGATATTGGACAAACAATTTTCAGTACTAGGCATTTGGCTAGGGAAGGGGGAAGCCGCAGCGTATGCGGCCACTAGGGCGTATGCGTGATTTTTGATTCTGAGATTGAATTTCTGTATGAGTATTGCTTATTGTTTATATTTTATTATATATTTGTATGAATAAGTGTGTGTGTGTATAAGTGCATGTGTATGTGTATGTGAGTATGTACATATATGCTGCTGCTATTATGGACTCCCAGGGCAAATCAAAGTACAGGGTCACCTACTGTCGGTTGTGTCCGACTGTAGCTTTCCGAGTTTTTTTTTAACTCCAAAAAATAAGAATTTAGTTTTTTACCGTTGAATCTGTAAATTTCAGGTCGAATAGCATTCAAAGAGATGTAACCATCTATGGATATGCCGAACTGAACATCTCAGCCTTATGTCAATTTCGTAAGGATGGCTTGGATGAAAGCCGTGTGGAAAAAAAATTATAAAATTAAAATTATATTAAAACCAATTTTTAGCTTTCCACAATTTTAGTATTTATATTTATTATTTAAAATTCAAGTAAATAAAAAACTATCTAAATGTTTCATACAAATTTTTAACTTGAAATAATTTGAGAACATCCGCTATGAGCGTGAATTGAACGAACCAAAAAGTTACTTCAAATTTGCTTTTGTTTTTAAGGATAGACTCCCCAAAGAATATGCCGCACGGATGCTAACCCCTCCTCTTACGAAACTCTTGAATGCTGTGTGCGTGTCGCAGCTTAAGCGCTTAAAATGCTTTTTGACAGCAGCAACAACAACATCAACGAGAACGACAACAAAATGATAAATTTGCTTTATCCCATATTCTATTGCAGTCTACGACTTGTTCAGGTTGTTGTTGTTGTTGTTGTTGTTGCCATAGCTATTTCACTGTAAATCCTAAGTACTTGTTAGACACCTCCAGCAGTCCCCTACCGCAGGCATCCCTACGCTGCCGTAACTTGTCAGTGCCGGCGGCAAAAATCAGTGTGACGCCAATTTGCGCTCAATTAATTATGCTGTTTACTTTTTTTCTTTCTCTTTTTTCTATCTTCCTTATTATTATTATTATTTGTGACAGTACATCTCATTTGCGGCCTTCTCATTGTGTTTGTCCTCCTCGCTTGTCAGTCTGTTGTTTTATTAAGCTGCGAGCATAGTTTTTGCCGTGTTGTTTGACGCTCCTATCTGAATGGACACAACTTAAAAATTCAGTGGATGATGATGTTATATTAAAAGCAGATTCTCTTTATGCCACTTAATTGACTATACAGATTACAGGTGTGCAACATAAATGCATTTTCAGTTATTTATTAACTGACGTTTAATGCAGATTTATGAAATTAAATTAATCATGCACTAATTATAAACCTCTGTGTAAGTACATACACTGAAAAAAAATTAAAATCTTAAATTAGGATTTTCAGAAATCTTAAATTAAGATTTTCAGAAGTCCAAAAAACTTTTTTAAAGTTGTAAATTATAATCAACAAATATTTTTAAATTTATAATTAAAAAAACTCGGAAAGCTACAGTCGGACGCAACCGACAGTAGGTGACCCTGTACTTTGATTTGCCCTGGGAGTCCATAATAGCAGCAGCATATACGTACATACTCACATACACATACACATGCACATATACACACACACATACACTTATTCATACAAATATATACTAAAATACAAACAATCAGCAATACTCATACAGAAATTCAAACTCTCAATCAAAAATGACGCATACGCCCTAGTGGCCGCTTCCCCCCTCCCCTACCCATTTGGATATTTCCTTATACTGAAAATTGTTTGACCAATATCTCCGGTGTTTCTTATCCGATTGGGCTGCAACTTGCACCAAACATGCAAAGCATCTAAAGCTTTAATCCAGTGACTCTAAAACTGTATATACTAAAAACATTTTTGTAAATTTGAGGGGGAGGGGGATGACTTTTCAAACATTTGAAACAAACTTGACCTGCTTATGTAATACACAAACCTAACAAAAAAAAATTAAGTCTCTAGCTCTAATAGTTTCCGAGATCTAGGTGTTCATACAGACGGACGGACAGACAGACAGACGGACAGTCGGGCAGACAGACAGGGCTATATCGACTCAGCTCGTCGTCCTAATCCAGAATATATATACTTTATGGGATCTGCCACGCCTCCTTCTGCCTGTTACACACATTTGTCATTTGCACAATCTTAATAGACCCTTTTGTACTTTTTTAAAGTACAGGGTCTAAAAAAAAAACAGGAATTATAAATAAAAGAAAATACGCTTTTTCAAAAATTCTGTTTCGAGATTGAAATTCTAAAATCAATATAGCAAAATGATTACCCTACTTTCGAGCCGAAATGGTCATAAGTTTTAATAATGTCGGTATAATAATAATGAAATATAATTTATTTATTATATGGACTTCTATTCAATTACCGTGTGGTCAGCACCTTGTTTATCTGTGGAGCCATTGGCAGGAGTCGTCATTTTCTACATTCGAGCCGAATGTTACATAAAATCCCATAAGACCCGACTATACATTCAAACGTCATTAGGTAGCGATGTACTATTCGAGTGGCATTCGCCACAAAATTGTTCATTACTTTTTTTATGGACACGCGATGTATATCGATGATTTCGTGCTATACGAAAATGAAAACATATCTACATATATGAAAAAAACTCGGAAAGCTACAGTCGGATTCAACCGACAGTAAGAGACCCCGTACTTTTCTTCACAAACACACACGCTGACAAACACTCACACGTGCACACATATCGTAAAGTCAGACGCAACCACGCGTACACATTTATGTACATACATATGTACATTAAGTGCATGCTCGTTGCTCCCCTTTGCCTAGTACGGAAAGTTTAATCTCGAATATTTTCGGTGTTTATTGTCCGATTGAGCCACAATTCACAGCACAGATAAAGGTTGTCATAAGATTATAGTATGCCAAAGCACATTATTTTTTTTAGACCCTGTACTTTAAAAAAGTACAAAGGGTCTATTAGGTTTGTGCAAATGACATTTGTGTGTAACAGGCAGAAGGAGGCGTGGCAGACCCCATAAAGTATATATATTCTTGATCAGGACGATGAGCTGAGTCGATATAGCCCTGTCTGTCTGTCCGTCTGTCCGTCTGTCCGTCTGTCTGTCTGTATGAACACCTAGATCTCGCAAACTATAAGAGCTAGAGACTTAATTCTTTTTTTGTTAGGTTCGTGTATTACATAGGCAGGTCAAGTTTATTTCAAATGTTTGAAAAGTCATCCCCCTCCCCCTCAAATTCGCATAAATATTCCCAGCATGTACAGTTGTAGAGTCACTGTTTTCCTTTTTTGCATGAATAAAGCTTGAGGTGCTTTGCATGTTTGGTGCGAGTTGCAGCCCAATCGGATAATAAAAACCAGAGATATTTGACAAACAATTTTCTGTACTGAGCATGTGGGTGGGGGAGGGGGAAGCCACAGTGTACGCGGCCACTAGGGCGTATGCGTGATTTTTGATTGTGAGTATGAATGTATGTATGAGTATTGGTTATTGTTTGTATTTGAGCGAATAATTGTATGTATATGTGTTTGTGTGTATGTGTGTATGTATAAGTGAATGTTTTATAATTGTGGCTGTGGTGGTTTTTCGCCGTTTTTGGGAGAGGTATCAAAAATCTAACACAAACTTGATCTGCTTTCACTATAGGGGCATCTATCTGCCAAATATGATGTCTTTAGCTCTTACAGTTTACGAAATCTAGGTGTTCATACGAATGGACGGACGGACGGACAGACGGGCATGGCTATATCGACTCAACTCGTCGTCCTGATCAAGAATATATATAATTTGTGGGGTCTGCCACGCCTCATTCTGCCTGTTACATACATTTCAGACTTGCACAAACTTAATAGACCCTTTTGTACTTTTTTAAAGTACAGGGTCTAAAAAGCCCAGAGAGATACAGTCGGCCGCACTGAGACACCCTGTACTTTGATTTGCCTTGGGCGTCGATAAGAGCAGCATCATATACATTCACACATACACTTATACATACATACAATTACTTATACTAGGCTGTTTGAAAAGTCCGCGGCCTACATAGGAAGGGTGCTTCAAATATCGAATCCGTATTTTTTTTGACAAGTACCAATCTTTAAAAGACCGCGTTAAAAATTTCATGAGCATCTGTCAAGTGGTTTGGTTTTTACAGCTGTTGAAAGTGCATCATATTGGTCTTTGTGAAAAAAATTATAACAAACAAATTTCGTGCTACCATTAAACATTATTTTTTGAGAGGAAAAACGGATAAAGAAACGCAGGAGAAGTTTGATAAATATTATGGGAACTCTGCACTATCAAATACAATGCTTAAGAAGTGGATACAACAATTTCGAATGGGTCGTACGAGCACAAATGATGCACCACGTTCAGGAAGGCCTTCAGACGTGGCTACCCCCACAATGATCGAAAAAATCTATCTTCTTGAGGGTGGTGACCGAAAATTGAAACTGCGTGATATAGCTGACATCGTAAATATCTCAACAGAACGTGTGTTTAATATTTTGCATCATCATTTGAACATGCGAAAGCTGTGTGCGCGATGGGTGCCGCGTGTGTCTTGGTGACAAGTCAACGCACCAGCACACAAAGCCATGAAGAACATCACTAAATTAATCGAATTAGGTTTCGAAATCCTCGATCATCCACCGTACAGTCCAGATTTGGACCCGTACTACAAAAAGGGTATCGAATTGATTGAAAAGCGTTATAATCGTTATGTTGTGCTAAAAGGAGTCTATATTAAAGAATATATGTTTTTTAGACCCTGTACTTTAAAAAAGTACAAAAGGGTCTATTAAGATTGTGCAAATGACATTTATGTGTAACAGAAGGAGGCGTGGCGGACCCCATAAAGTATATATATTCTTGATCAGCACGACGAGCTGAGTCGATATAGCCCAGTCTGTCTGTCCGTCTGTCTGTTCGTCTGTTTGTCCGTCTGTCTGTATGAACACCTAGATCTCGGAAACTATAAGAGCTAGATACTTAATTCTTTTTTTGTTTGGTTTGTGTGTTACATAGGCAGGTCAAGTTTATTTCAAATGTTTGAAAAGTCATCCCCCTCCCCCTCAAATTCGCAAAAATATTCTCAGTATGTACAGTTTTCGAGTCACTGTTTTCCTTTTTTGCATGAATAAAGCAGCCCAATCGGATAATAAACACCAGAGATATTGGACAAACAATTTTCTGTACTGAGCATTTGGGTGGGGGAGGGGGAAGCTACAGTGTACGCGGCCACTAGAGCGTATGCGTGATTTTTGATTGTAAGTATGAATGCCTGTATGAGTTTTGAATATTGTTTGTATTTGAGCATATATTTGTATGTATAAGTGTATGTGTGTATGTATACACACATATGTATATATGTATGTGTATGTGTATGTGAGTATGTTCATATATGGTGCCGTTGTTATCGACGCCCAGGGCAAACCAAAGTACAGGGTCTCCTACTGTCGGTTGCGTCCGACTGTAGCTTTGCGACCGACTGTAGCTTTCCCTACTTTTTTTTTGAAAAAAAATGTTTTTTAATTGGTTAGGCCGCGGACTTTTCAAACAGCCTAGTACATACAAATATACGCGCAAATAGAAGCAATAACCAATACTCACACATACAAACATGCCCGCAATAAAAAATCACGCATACGCCCTAATGACCGCGTACACTGTGGAGTAGTAAACTGTAGTATACAAAATTGATAATCCCTTATCTCCAATGTTTATTATCCGATCGGGCCGCAAATCCTACCACAAATCACATCACAACCTGCCACACCTCCTTCTGCCTATTACACACAAATGCCATTTTTTGTTTGTGCAATTGACATTTGTGTGTAACAAGCAGAAGAAGGCATGGCAGACCCCACGAAGTATATATATTCTTGATCAGGGCGACGAGCTGAGTCGATCTAGCCATGGCCGTTCGTCTGTCCTTCCGTATTAACACCTAGATTTTGTAAACTGTAAGAGCTAGATATTTTATATCTATATCTATATGTATACATATGTATATATTAAAAGCTAATTTCCACGTTTATTATTTTTAATTTTTTTTTTTTTGCCAATATTTAATTTATTTCTTTTGAATTTTATTATCTTCAGTGCAAATTCGCTCGAAACAAAATCTAAATTTATTGTAAATCATTTTAATAGAAAAAACTCGGAAAGCTACAGTCGGATTCAACCGACAGTAGGAGACCATGTACTTTCCTTTGCACACACACACTAACATTCACTCACACATGCACACATATCGTGAAGTCGCACGCAACCACGCATACGCTCGCGCTGCTCCCCCCTTACCTAGTACAGGGAATTGAATCTTGAATATCTCCGGTGTTTGTTATCCGATTGAGCCAAGATTCACAGCACAGATAAAGATTATTATAAGACTATCGTATGCCAAAACACAAGTTTGTATCTTTAAAATTGTGGGTGTGGCAGTTTTTCGCGGTTTTTGGGGGAGGGGGGAGGTATAAAAAATCTAACACAAACTTGATCTGCTTGCACCATAGGGGCATCTAACTGCCAAATATGATGTCTCTAGCTCTTACAGTTTCCGAGATATAGGTGTTCATACAGACGGACAGACGGACAGACAGACGGACATGGCTAGATCGACTCAGCTCGTCGTCCTGATTAAGAATATATATACTTTATGGAGTCTGCCACGCCTCCTTCTGCCTGTTACATACATTTCGGATTTGCACAATCTTAATAGACCCTTTTGTACTTTTTTAAAGTACAGGGTCTAAAAAAATTCTGTGGCTCGGTATCACTCATGGCTAAAATGGTAAGCATAAGGGGAGTGCATTCGTGCCATTTTCAGTTTTTGACAGTGCCAAAAACTGTCGCAAAATCTCTTTTCCTCTCCATACTGTGCAAACGTATCAGAGGTGAAGAGAGGTATACTGAAAAAATTCACACATCTTGAACTAAAATAAGCACAACATTAAATCTAAACAGAAAGTTCCAACCAAAGATTTACTCCACTTCAGAAGGGAGGTAGAGAGTCTTTTTTACCAACAGGGTGCTTTTGTACTATCGTTTAGGCAGTGTCGAACCTCAACTTCCAGAGTTCAAATTTCTTTATATTGTGGCTTTATTTAAAAAACCAGCCTGTAGTAGCTAGCTCTTTACTTTGCTTTCCCTCGAGCGTCGATAGCAGCAGCATATAACCACAAATAAACTGACACCACACGCTCTAACAAATATACATATGTACATACAGATAGACAGACCTGGCTGTATCGACACAGTTCGTAGTCCTGATCATGAATATATACATACTTATATACTTCATGGCGTCTACCATGGTTCCTTTGCCTGTTACATACATTTTACAGGTGCTCAAACTGAATTCAAGCACCAGTCCCGCAGTAATTTCAGAGTAGAGTTAGGAAATAATCGATGGTGCTATTGAAGGTCTTTTGTGTTTTTATACAAATGCTAACACTGACTCATTTACTTAGACAATTTATTATAAAAAAAAATAAAAATTTTTGTTAAATACTATAGATACTCGTACAATTATCACAAAAAAAAACATGTTTTATCTCAAATTCGATATTTTCCCAACTTTATTACAGAGTACCTGCTGGTCTGTCATATCATATCACACATATGTACAAGTATACGTACATATGCACATGCATATACACATTTCTGGCCCTTTTTGGGTACTGCATGTGCTCTGTGTTTTTCACACTTGATACAACAGTCAAGCATTTGTTTGCACAGCAGCTGCCACGCCCACCGTCGGCACTTTGGCAATGCAATTTGCAATTGAGGCGTATGCATCGCCAGGTAAGCTTCTGTCTGTGTATGTGTGTGTGGATAATGGTTCCCAAAGCGCACTAGCAATAGCTGTCAACATCCGGCGGGCAACACGGATGAAGCTAGCCTAAGGCTGGGCTGCTAGTGCTGCTGCTGCCGCCAACAGCTGTTTCTCCAAATACCCTTGCACTCCTCTCTTTATGCAACCTACATTCACTTGTCAGTCTTTGGTCTGCACTGGAAGGGTGCTTGGTGCTCGTTTGTCGCCTGCTAATGCAATTTTTATGCTGCACTGAAGCCAAAAACGCTTCCGTTTGTGCATTTCGCTTTCAGGATGTCTTTTCATTGTTTCTGTGTCCTTTGCCCAGAGATCTGAGTAAAGCTTAAGCTGAGTTCTGCGTCTGAAAGCTAGCAAGAAAATCAACGAGCTTATTAAATTGTTGGCAGCCTCTACCTCTTGCTATCGCATGCCATTTTTCTCTTCTTTCCATCTCCCAATTTCTCTCTCACTCTCTCTCTCTCTCTTTATGCCCCGTAGTTAAAAAAAAGGGTCTATAAAGATTGTGTAACAGGCAGAAGAAGCCATCGCAGACACCATAAAGTATATATTGTCTTAATCAAGACGTCGAGCTGAAGTAGCCCTGTCTGTCTGTCTATCTGTCCGTCTATCCATCTGCCCGTCTGACCTTATAAACACCTAGATCTCGAAAAAAGAGCGCTGGCTATGGAATCAAGAAATTGCGGTGTCAAAGCTTCAAAAGGCCATTAAGTTATTAATGCAAGAACAAAATTTTACATTCACGAACTTCTTACATTTCAGTATTGTTTTTAATAACGTTAAGCGCTTACTTTAATCCCGTATGGTTTAGATTATGAAAAGTACTTAAATCAATCACTCATAACACTTTATTTCAGCCCGATCTCCTCTTAGGTAATCCCTCTGTGTTCTTAAATTCAGCCTAAAAGCTTAAATATGTACATACATATGTATTTGGCGTAAAATTGCACTATTCATACTAATTTTTTAAAAACGTCAAAATTTCCATCAAATCATTGACTCTAGAAAATTAGACAGCTCAATGTCACTTTCTATACTGAACTCATATTCACTATATTCAATATATATAACTGGAAAACAATTCACGCACATACCAGTTTTGTTCACAAGTGGAGACAATGTTTATTCTTGATTGAAGAATTTTGTTCTTACTGTTAAATGTTTAACGACAATTTACGGCTTAAGCATGAATTTCATTTGCCACCAACGAGTGCGAACATTTCTTGCGAACATACTTAGACCCTGTACTTTAAAAAAGTACAAAAGGGTCTATTAGGTTTGTGCAAGTCAGAAATGTATGTAACAGGCAGAAGGAGGCGTGGCAGACCCCACAAAGTATATATATTCTTGATCAGGTCGACGAGCTGAGTCGATCTAGCCATGGCCGTCTAATATACGAAACTACCAAAGAAAAAATTAAATCTCTAGCTATTTAGTTTCCGAGACCTCGTTGTTCATACAGACGGACGAACAGATGGACAGAGGGATAGACGGACAGACAGATAGACGGACAGACAGACAGACGAACAAAGCTAGCTCGACTCAGCTCGCCGTCATGATCAAGAATATATATACGTTATAAAGTCTACCATGCCTCCTTTATTGCACAAATGTTAATATAGTAGACCTTTTACACTTTTTTAAAGTACAGGGTGTAATAAGGTTAAATATTCTTCTCATGTACAGTTTTAGAGTCACTGTATTCCTTCTTGCCACTCGGGCGTTTGCGTTATTTTTGCTGGCGGGTTCATTTATACAAATGTGGGAATACAGGTTAGTTTTCGTATTTGCGAGTACATTTGTATGTTCAAGTGTATGTGTATGTATATGCTGCTAAGGACGCCCAAAGCAAAAAAAAAGTAAAAGGTCTCCTACTGTTGGTTATGCCCGACTGTAGCTTCCCGGGCTTTTTTATCAGCACTTCTTTTATACAGTTTATTCTGCGTTTTGTTTAGTTGCTTTGATCACGGCAGAGCGTGTTTTCTGTACTGAGGCATCTTCTTATCTTCTGTCTCTCACACGCACACTCTTACTCTCACTGTCTCGCACTGCCTTTTATTGACAGGCAGCTTCATTATAAGCGCATCGTGCTTGGCTGGATGCGGCGACAACCAAAGGATGCCTGAGGACAAGCGAGCAGATGCTTTGTGTAAATGGACCCACTGATTGCAAGACCTGATTTACCACCAACCAACCAGCTGATTTACCAAGTATTGTCAAGCGTTTTAGAAAACTGAATATTGGTTTTCATACAGTTTAAAGTGAAACACTTCGAAATTTCCTTATTAAATGCAGGATGTATTGCATTGTCTCTTCTCCTCAATTTTCCTGATGCATTGAATAAATGCCAGCATATTATTATTATTTTATTTCTTTAATAACCCACGAAATAAACGAATGAAACTGGGAGTCAGCGAACGAAGCTAACGTTTCGTTTGTGCACTGCAATCGATGAAATGAACTAGATCAATTAATTGAACTACAAAGCACAACTCTTATATACTTACATTAAAGGGCGTTTTGCATGTGTATGTATGTTTTATTAAACTCAAGAAATGTAAGGCGAATGTAAAATAAACTAACCTTTAACCAGGGTTAAAATGCCCAGTGGCATGACTAGCACAGCAACCATTAGATCCGTTATCGCCAGCGACATGAGAAAGTAGTTGGTCACATTTTGAAGCCGTCGTTCCCAAGCGATGGCCAGACAAACCAAAATGTTACCAGCTGCAGTGCCAAAGACCAAAACCAGTGCCAACAGGGCCCAATAATTGTTGGCATCGAATGGCAGCTCAGTGGATACGGGAATTGCCGTAGTGAGTGGCATTGTGGTAACATTACTGACATTCCAGTTGGTCAATTGGCTAAAATTTCCCGGACTGCTCGGCAGCTGCCATAGCAGTAGATTCTGCAGCTGTTCCACGCTGACCTCCAGTGTACTCCACTCTACACTCCCATCTTCGTCCTCTGCACTGCTGCTGCTTTCATCGATACCCTCACTGTCGCTGTTGTCCTTATAGTTGAGCGTGGTATAAACATCCTCCTCCATGTTCGCGGTTCTACGTCTGCTTTTCCACTGTTCTATTTTCACTATTTTTCACTGTTTTTAATTTTATTGTTGTGGTTGTCTTTGTTGTTCTTGCATAATAATTAGTCTGCAATATGCTGTGGAAAATAGTTTTTCATGTGCCAATTGCAAAATATAACGGAAACGCTAACGCAATCGGAAATGGGCGCTGGCTAAAGTAGGCCAACTTCTCAGGGGCACAGTTATATATTTTCCACGCTTCTGCACGACGTCAATGCCGTTAGGAATTACCACGTTGACGACAGCCCAAGCGGATATTGGTGGCAAACATTTTACAGCGCAAAATTACCGGAAGTCTGTGCTGCAAAAAGGGAAAGAAAAAGACGTATAACATTTAAAGTTGAATGAGAAAACTTCAGAATAACCAAGAACTAGGAATGTTTTAAGTAACGTAAAATATTTAATGGATTTATGGATTTATAATATTCATGCCATTCAAATTTGGTCAATTCTGATAACATTTATCTAATAGACCTTGTCCTGTATAAGGTTGAAAAAAGCGTTGAAAGCTCCACAAAAAATTATATAAAATATCTACATCTACATAAGATTCTGAGCTATAGGGTAACGCAAAATATAAATAACTTGGAGAGCTAATCGTAAATACCAAGAATTACCACTGTGGCAGCAGTGGAAAGCTACAGTCGAGCGCAACCGACAGGAGGAGACCCTGTACTTTGATTTGCCTTGGGCGTCGATAACAGCTGCAGCATATATGTATGTACATATATACTCATATACACATACAAATAAGTGTATTTGTATGTATACACACATACACATACATACATGCCCGCAATCAAAAATCACGCATACGCCCTAGCGGCCGCGTACACTGTAATTTGATTATCCCATATCTCCAGTGTTTATTATTTATTTATTTATTTATTTAAATAGAATATCAACTACGTACAGTTGATGTAAATAATTAAAAAGAATAAAAATTAAAATTAAATTTTTTAAATTAAAATATTAAAAATATTTAAGAATACAATTTTAAAAAATAAAAGTTCAAAGTGAAATTAAAATTAATGTACTGGGCACTAAAATAAAAAGAGATTAAAAATGACTGGTCCAGCATTTGCTGCTAAGGATTGGGGAAAACCCAGAAAAACCCAATCAGACCACGTTAGTAGTTAGTAAGATTAGATTAGACAGCTTAATTTGTTATGTTAATAGGGGATCTCAAAATAAAGAAGAAGAAAAAAGTGCGGGAAAATACTACGAAGATACTTAAGGAGTGAGGATTTAGGAAGGAAGGTTAGTTGACTAAGTAAGTTAGTTAGACCTACCAAGATAATTAAGGAGTGAGGATTTAAGAAGGGGAAGAGAGAGTTCTACTGATACAAGATGATAAAGAGTGTTATAATTATAACATAACACCCTAAAACCATTGTGCATAGCGCAATCTGTTCTACAAATAGAAAGGGACAGAGGTAAAAAATGTCTAGAAGGTCTGAGCGGGACAGAAAATTTCAGACGCTCAAGCAGGGCAGGAGAATCAACAATACCAATAATTAATTTGTGGAGAAAGGTAACTCCAAGAACGGTTCTACGAGTAGAGAGGGACGGAAGATTAATAAGAAGCAATCTGGCCGTATATGGCGGTAAGTTGACATTTGAATCCCACTGTAAGCCTCGAAGAGCAAATAAAAGGAATTGCTTCTGAACAGACTCAATCCTATCCTGATGCAATTTATATTGGGGTGACCAAACACAGGAACAATATTCAAGAATAGGCCGAACTAAGGAGGTGTAAAGCAACTTAGTAACATAGGGGTCATTGAATTCTTTGGACCAACGTTTAATAAATCCAAGAACACCTTTGGCCTTATTCGTGATAGATGAAATATGAAGCGTGAAACTTAATTTATGATCAAAGAGTACACCAAGATCTTCGACGGTTGAAATACGTTGCAGAGCTGCAGTGTCAATCATATAATTTGTAAGAAAGGGACAAATTCTATGAAATGACATGAAAACGCATTTACTTTTATTAAGATGTAGTAAATTTGATACACACCAACGATGCATTGAGTTCAAATCATCTTGCAGATGTTGTGAAGATGCAGGGACATTGTACGAAAGAATGAGTTTTACATCATCTGCGTACATAAGAATGTGAGAGTTCATGATAACCTGGGGAAGGTCGTTAATGAACAGAATAAAAAGCAAGGGCCCTAAATGACTACCTTGAGGAACCCCAGAGGAGACAAAAATAGGTTTAGAAAGGTGGTTTCTAAGCAAAACTTTTTGGGTCCTCTCTTTCAGGTAGGACGATATCCAAAATTGAAGAGAGGGGGGAAAACCCATTAAATTGAGCTTGTGAAGAAGGAGATCATGGTGTACCGAGTCAAATGCTTTACTGAAGTCGGTGTAAATGACATCAGTCTGCTTTTTGATCAGGAATGCATCATTTACCAGGGAGGTAAATTCCAGCAGGTTTGTCGTCGTTGACCTACTCTTAACAAAGCCATGTTAGGAAGGGGAGATGATTGACTTACAGAGATGTTGCAATGTTGACGTAATTATTTTTTCAAATAATTTTGGGATTGCCGACAACTTAGCAATACCTCGGTAATTGGAAATATCCGACTTATTGTCTTTTTTTATGAAGTGGGATAATGAAAGATTCTTTTCAGAGACGAGGAAAAACAGAGGAGTTAATAGATAGATTGAAGAGCTTTAATAATGGTTGACAGAGGGAGTAACAACATTCTTTGAGAACACAAGAAGGAATGTTGTCAGGACCTGGAGAATATGTGGTTTTTAAGGATCTTATAGATGAGAGCAAAGAAGTGTCCGAAATTATGGGTAAAAAGACAGAATTAGTAGAAAATACATTATAAGGGTATGATACATTTGAAGAGGAGTCTGAGGAATAGGTTGATTGAAAGAAAGCAGCAAACAAGTCAGAAGCAGATGAATCATCATTTGCTTTGAACTCATTCAGAAAGAATGTAGTTGGTAATGATGAAGATCTACGTTTAGAGTTAACAAAAGAATAGAAAAGTTTGGGATTATGTTTCAATTGAATTTTGCAACGAATGAATATGAATATGAATTATAGCATTCAGTGTTATGTATATTAAATCTAGATTTAGCAATTAAATAATTTGAAAAGTCACAAGATGAACCGGTTCGTTTAAACTTTTTAAAAAAATTCGACTTTATGTTTTTTAAATTAGATAATCTATTGGTAAACCATGGGAGTTTACGAGAGTGCGGAAAATGTGTACTGTAGGGAATAGCAATATCAAGTAACGAATTTAAATTGTTATAAAAATAGACAAGAGCAGAGTCGATATCATTAATTTTGCAAAGAGGAGACCAATCTGTTGCAAGAATCAATTGGTTTAGTAAATCGAAGAAATCGAAGAAATAGAAATTAATAAAGTAGGGTGGAAAAAATCTTCTGGTTCTACTAATGGAGACAACCTACTAACATTAAGAGCACTAAAATCATTAATAAAAATTAAATCAAGTAATCTATTCAAAGAATTTGTGACTGAATTAGCCTGGAAAAGAGACAGATCAAAAAGAGATTCCAAAAATTAGTGTTGTTAAAAAAGGACCATGATATATGAGGAAGATTAAAATCGCCTAATACTATAAGAAAGTCACGGTCGCGCACAAGAGCTGAAATTTCTTTAAGAAATTCAAGATGAAGCAAATATAAATCAGCTTTAGAAGAAGGGGGAATATAAGAACAAACCACGAATAAAGCATGATTTGGTAAAGAAATTTTAAGAGCGATACACTCGATATTTAAAAGATTGTGGGCAATTAACTCTGAATGCAGACTTGAATTAACGGCGATTAAAACACCGCCACCCCGTGTGGGCCTGTCATTCCTATAGATATTAAAACTGTCCGAAAGAATTTCGCTATCAGAGATATTTGGATTTAACCAGGTTTCTGAAAATGCAATAATATCAGCCTCAATAGAGGAACTACTCAAGTAAAGATTTTTAAGTTTTGAACACAGACCTCTGACAATTTGATATATAATATTTATATCGTCAGAGTGTTTTATGTGTTTTTTGGGGCCGAAGAAGTGGAAGATGCCAGAGAGGGATCAATTAACGGAAGGTTAACTGCCAAAGGCCTAGGTTTCAATTTGGGTTTAAACTCGTGCACTACCATGTGATCTGGCCAAAATTTTTTATCACAAATAGTGCCAAAGAATTCTGAAGAGACGGAAATTTTGAAAGACGAAATTTCTCGAGGAGCCGAGAAATTAAATTTTGTGATTGCAACATTTGCAGGGCATTTATTAGATATAAATGCTGCTATGGATTCACAAGTAGTGTCAGCAGACAGTCGGGAAATATATACCTGCTTGCGGGGAGCAACAACAGATAAAGGGGCGGACGGTCGAAGTGCAGCAGTATTGCCAGCATTTATAACTGGCTCTGCTCTGACAATAAGATGTGGAATGGGTTGGGATATAGAGGGAAGAGACGGTTGCGGTGGAATAGGAATAGGAATAGTAGCTGGTAAGGGGGTAACGGGTGTACCCAAAGGGGCTGATACAAGGGGTGGGGGAACACCAGTTGAAGAGAATGAGAAAACAGAAGTTTCCGATGAAATTAAAGGAGGAGTTGAGAAAAAGGATGGAGCTGGTGACACAATGGGAGTCGACAATGGAACAATTGGCAATTGTGACAATGTTATGTTATTAGGACATGTCACATGTTGTGGTGAGTCAAATTTGTATTGACTCAATAAGTCTACACTTGAGTCAAAATCATTAACCAATAATTGTGAGAGCTTATGCAGCTTCAAGAATTGGTTTTTGACACTCAAGTACATTCTAGAGAAGTCAATCTGCTTCTGAATGCAAATATGGCATTACCAGCGAAGGCCTCCAGAAACCTTTTGGCCATTGCTGATCTTGTCATAATCGCGACCTGACAAACCAGCACATTTAAGGTGCATCATGTTTTCGCACAACCAACAGCCAATAAGCTTTGGTTGTTCACTACCACGAGCAACCACGGTGCAGTTCAGTTTACAACATGCCATAGTAAAAAAAAAATAATTTGTCCAACTGGGTTATTGAACGAAATAAGAAATTGCGCAACTGGGGTATAGAATAGAATTTGTCCCACTGGGGTACCGAAATGGTGGGTGTAATGAGAAAATAGAAAAGGAGCGGTGAGCAAAAGGCGCCAAAGAGCGAAACACAATCACACTCACACTCACAGAGAGCAAAGCTGAACAAACACACGCACCTGATTACGAACAGGGGGGAACGCAAAAAGAGCGAGGTTTATGAAATGCAACTCGGGCAACAACAAAACACAGCACGATTACCGCGTAAATAATTTTATGTTAAAAGCGAAAATTAGCCACTTGCCAACAAACACAGATTGCACCAAGCACAATAATTATAAGATCACCAATATGGCTCAATAATATGCACAAAAAATACAATGAGGATCTGATAATTCTCGCAAAACAATTATTTGGCACTGAGCGCAAAAAAAAACACGTCTGTCACTCAGTAAGAACTCTCTCTCTGATCGGGCTGCAAATACATTCAATGTAAAGAAGGCAGTGACTCTAAAACTGTACCCGCAGAGAATATTTTTGCGAATTTGTGAGGGAGGGGATAAGATTTTGAAAATCGAACATAAACTTGACCTGCCTATGTAATACACAATCCTAACAACAAAATAATTACGTCAGTAGCTCTTATAGTTTCTGAGATCCAGGTGTTCATGCGAACAGACTGACAAATAGACTGTATTCACGACAGCCCTATACCGACTAATTTTATTTGACCGTGAATGTCAAATTCCATTTCTTCACATTTGTTTTCCGGACAAGCAAATAGCAAAGCGAAGGATTACAAGAAGGCTCATTAAAATGCATTGGTCAGTTCCATCTCCTACGAAAGCTAGAATTCGCCAGTCACCCACCAATGTCTTGCACGAACTCGAATACTCCTCCAGTCGAAGATTTGCTACATCTGCTGCAATACCACATTGGTATGTCCCTAATCTTATATGTATTTTGGAGACTAAACCATTACATGCTGTTGTATATACTCAGAAGACACTCTTCACTGTAGAACCTGCAATTATGCTTATCTATACGTCTGAAATAAGCTTCCTGCTGCGGTGAACTACGTGTTTCCCTAATGAACGAAACTCAGAAGCAATATCCTTAAATTTAAATTTAAAAACAGCTTTTGTCACTGTGTGTAAAAAAAAACACAGTCTTTTTCTTCTTTCTGTAGATTTTCACACATATCACAGATACAAGCCTCGTAAAGTATATATATTCTTGGTCAGGCGACGAGTTATGTCGATTCGGTATGTTAAATTAAGCTGTTAAATTATTCCTGCTTAAACCAAACTTGTTCTCAGCTGAGCCGAACTTTATATGTTTTTTCTGTCATACTTGCAGTAAGTATTTAGTACTGAAAGAAAACTAAGTAGTATTTAAAAGGCCCGGAAAGCTACAGTTAGACGCGACCACTAGAAGAAAAAATCCGGAGCAAAATTGCATTGTATTCCAAATTTAATAAAATCTGTATTGTAAAGTTAAAAGTTTTGAATGAACATATTTCTAATATTTAAATATATTTTTGGAGATATATTGACCATTTAATGATAGTAACACCTCCTATGCATAACAAGTATTGCTGAAATAGAACAAACTTCTACACAAAATGATATAGCTTTTAAAACCAGCTCGAACACGAGTCTCCTTCATCTAAAAACCTGCTACGATTGGTTTTTGGTTAGTTTTCGGTTGCTTTTGTTACTGTGGCCGTTATACATATATGTTATATATGTTATAATTTAAGCAACGAGTGATATACATACATATTATCATTCTATTAACCTTCCAATCCACTGAAAATGTGAGAATATGCCACTCAAACGAAGTGCTAAAAAACAAATCGCATTACTTACACAAGATTAGCTGTATTTACATCATTAAATTTTAAATTATAATTAATTGGGGCCAATAAATGAGTCATGAAACTGTCGCTGGTTTGCTAAAGTCTATTAATAATTTATAATTAAAGTGGATAGGGGCAATAATCAAATTGAGCATGTATATATACATACAACTGATATGATAACTGAACAAAACAAATCTATTTGGTATAACTCCATGCAGAAAACGTGGATAATTAATTGAGACATACATATTTTATGCCAAGGATGCGAAAGCCAATAACACGAAATGTCAAAAAAGACCACAAAAGTGTGGAAATATTCATGGAAAACAACAAGTAAACAAACAACAATTAAATGAAATTTATTTCCACACCCACACAAAGCATCTTGACACAAACGCTCCCACACAGTGAGTAAGACCGCAAATATACGAGGGAAATTTCTTTACTGTGGCCCCTTTTGGAGTTAGCTATTTTAAAGGCTGATTGGCTTTGTGGCCCAGTCAGGTCAGTAGCTTTTGAGTGTGTGTGCTTGTGTGCCACTGTGGGGGTGCGTGTGTGCTTGGCACTCCATAAACAGAAGCCACAACACACAATGACAAAACAATTCAAACGGACAGTGAGCACGGCGAGCAAAATAGAGCAACCTAGCTACGAGAGGACTCATCTCGACAGCACCTTGTTGACTTTACGATTGGCTGGCGATCCACTCAGCACAAACACACACACGAATCGCCCCCATTAGCACGCCCCCCCTGGTAGCTCTATATGCTGTCAAATGTTCAAGTGTCAATGTTGTTGTTAATTAATTTTCCTGACTGAGTGATGCATGCCACAGATAAGAGACAAACAGCTACAGCTTGACCCGGACTCGGACTGGAGCCTGGTCCCGGACACAAACCCAAACCCAAACTCAGACCCCTACCCGTACCCGTATCCAAACTAGGTTTGACCTGTCTGACGCCTATTGCTGATCCTAAGCGCTTGTTCGAGTCGCTTTGATAAACTGTTTATTGTTGTTGCTTCTGTTTACATTTGATTCTTGTTGTTGTTGACGTCGTTGTTGCTGTTGCAGCCGGCTAATGACAGTCAAACGACCACTCGACCAGAGCTTGTGTCGAGTGTTTAAATTTCAACGCCACTACACTTTTATCCTTAGCAATATTTGTATGTGGGTGTAAATGCTTGTTTGTATGTATATCCTGTGGTTTAGGCTTAAAGGGTATAACGTGCTCATAGTAAACCACTCTTTTTTTAGGTCAAAATGCACGTTGACTAAAGTTTCTCTTTTAATTCTATATAGTAAGCTGGCCAGGAGCAACGTTTTGCTTTCTGTTAAATTTTATGCGAAGGGCTGAAATATGTTTAGATTTAAAACTAACAATACTTGAAAACTCCTAGCAGATTCTATAACAATAAATCAATAGTTTGGGTGTTATAGGTTCTCAAACTTAAAAAAATATTTCAGTCTAACTAGATTAACTCGATTTTATCCAACTTTTTCAACGTTCGTTTACATTAGCATGCAAACTATATAAGAAATCAGTGCAGATTTAGCTTAAGATTATAAGTAGATGGGGGCTTCAGGAGAATGCAAATTCCCGACATGCTTTGCTCGCACCGCTATCAAACGAGCCGCTTATATTCTCATATTCCTATATTATATTTTTCTCAAATTCTTATTTTCACTTACACAAACATTCACATATTCTCATTTTCTGAAATTCTTATTATTCTTTGTTGAGGATATTTGTGGGTGAATCCTGCTATTTTCAACATTCTTATTCCCACATTCTGATTTTGTTTTCTCATTTCATTTCCTCGTTTTCTTATGTTCTCATTTTTTAATATCCTCATTTCCTTATAATGTTCCCATATTTTCATAATACCATATTCTTATTTCCTCAAATTCTCTTGTTCTCAGTTTTAGATCAATGAGTTTTACATCAATGTCAATTGCACAATCTTTATAGACCCTTTGTACTTTTTTAAAGTACAGGGTCTAAAAAGTATACGTTCTAACTAACTGATTTGTGATTAGTGTTGGATCAGTAACCAATGATCAGGGTGCTCTGGTGAACCCACTAGATGAATGCTTTTTCATCCTGATAAGGTATTCCATAATTTTTAAAATATACAGTGAGATCATCTTACAAAACCATTTATTTTCAGCATAAATAATAAATTTTTCAATTATGTCTATATCATTCAACGGATTTAGTGAATAATGTTAAAAATTATATCATATTATGTACATGCGACATAAACAGTCTTATCAGGGTTTCACCCTTGTTGAATTAATACTCAAGAAGTGTCTTTAAAATATATATAAATAAAATATAAAACAAATTAGATTTACACAAGTTCATTTATTAGGGTTGAATATGTTGAAAATGAATATTAAACTTAATCAGTTCATAATGTAATTTTAATAATAATACTAAGCGCATAAATATTAAAAAGGACTTTTAGTTCATATACATAGCTATCCTAATAGCTAAGTCCATTTCTAGCTTTTTTCAAAAGAGAGTCTGGCTATTTTAGGAAGATTTGGTAACCTTCTAAAAAGACATGGGCATTTTCATAACAAAATATTTGATAACTGTCAACCTGACTGCAAAAATCAGTTGTGATTTTTTGCGGCAAGCAAAAGTGTATTACTTTTAAGTACTTTAAGTACTGTTTAACACGTCTATTCAGTGCTGTGAAATTAATTTTTACGTTCGGCACTCAAATTTAAAACCAGAACACTATGACCTATTTTTATGGCAAACAGCTCATGATATTTATTTTCAATAGCATTATCGTTACGATTTATAAACACCGAATTAAGAACAAAATTATGACGATTTTCGAACGTAATTTTTTCTCTGTAATAACCCTATTATACTTGACATACACTTTTTGATATCTCTTAAGGTAATATGCAATCCATAAAACTAGTGTTTTGGGGAAATCTATTACGTCTAGTTTATAAAATAGAACGAAATTACTGAGTGCGTAAAAAGCCTTCCGAATATCGGTGTAAATAACATCCATTTACACTTGTTTTCGAATCGGATGGAAGAAAGGAAAGCTGCAAGTGGTGACTAACTTCGATATTTAAATTCAAAATTCAATTATTCCCTTATTTTTGTAGTCTAGGTTTATTTGTCGAGGCTTTATTTTGGGATTTATTATGTTAAAAATATACTTTTTACTTATTTTAAATAAGTACAACGCTTAAACAAAACTCCATTAGATGTAGGTATGATCTTTATGCTATAAATCTATCTATGTATTTCACCTGACCTTTCAGCACACAAAACGAAGTCAAAGTCGGCAAGGATCCATAATTATTTGTATGTGTGTGCTGTCCGATGTACATGATTGTGTATGAATTCGAGTCATGTCAATGGCGGCCGTTTGAACATGAATTGCACAAAGCACATACGCGATTACTCAGTCTCGCTCTTGCTATAAGACGAATAAGTGGAAAGACACGAGCTACGACTGGTGTTCGGTCAGGCTATATCGAATAAAAAGGCAGCGCACCATTAGTCATATTAATCCCAGCAGAGTCATTAAGTCGTAAAATTGCAAAAGGTACGCCTGGTAGCGTGGTGAGCAGCCAAACAGCCTGCTAAAAAGAACAACAATAACAACAAACAAGAGAAAGAATAATTCGGGGTAAGCTCAAGCTGTAAGCTCACGTTTCTTTTCCTTTTTTGATTGATATATTCTTCAAGTAAACATACATATAGACACGGATACATGAATTCGCATGTTTGAATAGGTATTTGGGTCAATTTTGCGGCGTTAATACAAGAAAAGAAAGGCAATATGGCCAACTTTAAGTTCGGCACGTCGTTTACCTAATTTCGATAGTGTTTTAACATACGGTGGCGCGAGATAGTTTACCCTAAAAACAACATTTATGGAGTGTAAAAAATAGTACACTCGGATCGCAAACCCATTCAGCTGTCGAAGCTTTAATTACGGTTTCTGTACTAGAAATAACAGATAATAAAGAAAAGTTGAAATTGGCTTAGAGCATTAAACATCCTTAATGAATAAATGCCATGTTAAATTTATTATTTAGTTATTTACGCTGTTATCCGTCAACGCGTGCTACAGAATATTCACATAGCAGACATTACGTATACGCCAAGTCTGCCAGTTGCTTTCTTGCCAGTCCGTCCACAAAACGTTGTGGAAATATTTGCGTACAAGTATTTTTTATGTGTCAACGACAACAAAAGAATCAACTTGTCAAAGAGTCAATCCCTCCCCCTATTTGCCCCACTCCTACATCATTTATTCCCAAGTGTCGAGCGGGTGTCAGTTGGCATATTTATTTGCGTCAGCAGCCTAACAGCGTGTTTGATTTAATTTCGTGTATTATTTATTTATGTATTTTGTTCGCGTCTTTAATAGCAACACATACACACACACTTTAATATAGTATATGTACATATTAGTGGCAATTAAAATTAGAATTTGGCCAAAGACAGTCTGCCTCTCTTCGTTGGCCTCTAATGCAAATGAATTTTCATTATTTCTGGGTTTGTAATTGAAATTTGAAAATCGATTTCTTTATTGCGCTTATTTGCGTTTATAATGAAATTATTTTCATTTTGTTGTGTTTGTAATAGTTGCACTGAACAAAATTTTGAGTAACAACCAGATTCCTTTCCTTTCGTATTGATTTCAAAGAGTTTCTAGCAGTATATACTCAGTGAGTCCGAAACTGTAGCCTACTTTTTCCGCTGATGTAATAGGCAGTTCCTAGTTTTTTCCGAGGTTTTCCGGTTTCAGCGACATCCATAAACAAAAATATTATTTAATGCGCATTCTTTTGCTTAAAGGCATCCATCACCTGGCTGCCGCACCCAGCCAGACAAGTGGACAGATAAACGAATCTAACCACGCAATAAGTATCCTTCTCTTTTCGTTTTCTATCGGTCTCTTCTCCCCTACTTTTAGCTGCAGCGAAGCCAACGATTAATCACAGTTACACTTACGTTTTTTGCTTAGTTATATTAGTTCAAATACACAGGTGAGTCAACAGTATTTTTATTTTATTTTTTTTTTTTGTTTTAATTTTTATTTTTTTTATTTTTTTATTTTTATTTTTATTTTTTTTGTATTTCCCTATTTATTTTTGGATATAATGAGGAAAATATTTACTGCTGAAGCATGTATGTATGTTTATAAGTAGGTCACGATATCACTGATATTATTCTCTAACAAAACCGGGTTCAGTTTTTATTAAGTTGAGCTCAGACACAGTTTTCTATTACAAATTTTTATTAGACCCTGTACT
>JAWNNL010001152.1:0-13714 GCA_035045005.1 Liodrosophila aerea
ACATATTTAACACTTAAACTAATTATTTATTGTCTGAGCTTTGTACTAGCTACTAACTAAAACGTTTGATGTTGCATTGTGTTTGTCAAAGGGTAAATATATTAACTTCTAATATAGTAATAAATTGATTGCTAAGTATTAAAAATGAAAAATATATATTTAATATTATTTTTAAGGCTCCTCTCAAGATTACCCGAGTAAGCGATACAAGGTGGATGTCAATAGAACATGCTGTCAGTCGCATTTTAAATCAGTGCACAGTGGCCGAATTATTAAAAGTTGAGGCATAAAATGAAATACAGTTCCCAGGGGTTTAAAAATTGGTACAGTTGACGGTTACAATATATATACAAATTGGAACAACTTTGAGATTGATCGGGCCACGCCCACTCTTACCTCCCATATTAACCATATTAAAATGCTTTGAATTTGATTCTAATTCATATATATTTTTTTGTATTATATATTTAAACATAAAAAGATATTTTTTATTAATATTCTTCAGCATCTATCACAAAAGAAGAGGAATATATATATTCATTATCAGAATCTGAATCGATATCAGATTCAATATGATCGTCATCTACTATAACGCCTGGCTCAGCGAAAAGAGCAATCACTTCTGACGGCAGCTTGTCCTTATATGTTTAAAGCTTTTTATTTGAATAAAGGCTCGATATTAAGGAATCTGAAGTATCCATAGCTCGGTGAAATATGTCCTCTATATTATTAATACGACTATTTTTTCGTGCGTGAGATATTCTGTCGCGCTTGTAATATTTGTTTCGAGCCACGGAGGCGTTTTCGCCTAAACATCCGACGGGAACTGCAGAGGAAGAAATGTTATGATCCTTTTTGCAGTGTGATTTAGCAAATTTTGCAATGAAACTTGGGCCATGGTTTCGGTGACTTCAATATCAATGGGTCTGCATTGCAGCTTAGCTTTGTAAACTGTATCATAACTTGGCAATATATCACAGCCTTGGTTAGGTATTAAAGACCTAATGTTGTTATACTGCCTTTTGGAACTTGATTAGTGCCGAGTTCGGAAGCTAGTTTGCGCTTCAAACGAATGCCGCCTTCATCATAAGTTAAGCGTGGCCGACCTTTTGAACATTTTACTAATTCCTCTTTAACAATGTGAAATATAATTTTTCCAGCCAGCCTCTTTGGATGTTGTTCTTTAAATCTAGTTATTTTCCTTTGGCATTTTGGCAAATATTTGTTAATGTATGAGGTGAAATTGGATATTTGTCTCATAATTTGTTGTTTCTTGTCTAGCTGTACATTTTTAGTAAGCTTCCCAAATATCCAATTGGAAATCGACTCCGTTTTGCGACCACCTTGAATCCAAATCTCAAGCAATTCGTCGTGACTGAAATTGAACGTGTCTGCAACATCATCAAATATTTAACAAATGCGTAAAAAGGCGCAATAACTATTAATTAAATAATGCTAAGCACATATTATTGAAGATAAATGCATTATTAGTCTCGAGAAGAAGCTAGAATACTGCCAACTTTTACTCCACAAAACACATGGTTTATAGCAGGCATACCCAAGCCATTGGTCTTCGAGCTCATTTTGTTTTTAGACCCTGTACTTTAAAAAAGTTCAAAAGGGTCTATTAAGATTGTGCAAGTCAGAAATGTATGTAACAGGCAGAAGGAGGCGTGGCAGACTCCATAAAGTATATGGGCATATCCGCCAAATGGTCAACCAGGACCGAAAAAAAAATCTTCAAAATCATCGTATTTTTTTGCATAGTTTCATAAAGAAATGTCCAAATTTTCCTAATACAATGAATCCATACCATATCTCAGTTGTTTTTATAAAGAAATTGGCCTAAAAACTGAAAAAATGTAATTCCTTCATTTTTAGCTACTTTTAAAGGCATTTGCATGTTTAATTATTTCGCAAGGAAAACATATGATATGTTTGCACTTTTTCTACCAAATCTCTTACTGCAATCTAATAAGAATAGAAAAATTCAAAGGGAGCGAAAAATGTTTAATTAACTGTTAATTCTTATGTTGCTTCTTATCCATGTTCGTATCGTACGTTCGCGACCAAAAACATGTGTTTATTGTAATTGCGTTACATTAAGAGCAAGCCGGTGAGTATAAAGTCAATTTGGTGCAAATATTTAAAATATATAAAAATATATAAGAAATATTTTTATATTCATTTTCAAAGTAGCGTACGTTCGCGACCGTATTTTTTTTTTTAGACCCTGTACTTTAAAAAAGTACAAAGGGTCTATTAGGTTTGTGCAAATGACATTTGTGTGTAACAGGCAGAAGGAGGCGTGGCAGACCCCATAAAGTATATATATTCTTGATCAGGACGACGAGCTGAGTCGATATAGCCCTGTCTGTCTGTCCGTCTGTCCGTCTGTCCGTCTGTCTGTCTGTCTGTATGAACACCTAGATCTCGCAAACTATAAGAGCTAGAGACTTAATTTTTTTTTTGTTAGGTTCGTGTATTACATAGGCAGGTCAAGTTTATTTCAAATGTTTGAAAAGTCATCCCCATCCCCCTCAAATTCGCAAAAATATTCCCAGCATGTACAGTTTTAGAGTCACTGTTTTCCATTTTTGCATGAATAATAAAGCTTTAGGTGCTTTGCATGTTTGGTGCGAGTTGCAGCCCAATCGGATAATAAACACCAGAGATATTTGACAAACAATTTTCTGTACTTAGCATGTGGGAGGGGGAGGGGGAAGCCACAGTGTACGCGGCCACTAGGGCGTATGCGTGATTTTTGATTGTGAGTATGAATGTATGTATGAGTATTGGGTTTTGTTTGTATTTGAGCGAATAATTGTATGTATATGTGTTTGTGTGTATGTGTGTATGTATAAGTGCATGTATATGTGTATGTGAGTATGTTCATACATATATGCTGCTGCTGTTACCGACGCCCAGGGCAAACCAAAGTACAGGGTCTCCTACTGTCGGTTGCGTCCGACTGTAGCTTTGCGTCCGACTGTAGCTTTCCCTACTTTTTTTTTTAATTGTATTTTTTTTTTGGTTTAACAAGCATATAAATATTTTTAGATGGCTAAAGGAACTGAGAAACATACCCGGTACATCAATAAAATTAAAACCGACCCACAAAAATTAAAAGAATTGCGTGAAAAAGCAGCTGACAGAATGAGAAAACGGCGCTCAGCATTGGCAAACATCAAAAAACCAAAATGTTTCAAGACAGATGAAAGAAAAAGAACGTGAAAGGCTGAAAGCTTTTGCATGAATAAAGCTTTAGGTGCTTTAAATGTTTGGTGCGATTTGCAGCTCAATCGGATAATAAATACCAGAGATTGACAGAGATTTGACAAACAATTTTCCGTACTGAGCATTTTGGTGGGGGAGGGGGTAGCCACAGTGTACGCGGCCACTAGGGCGTATGCGTGATTTTTGATTGTGAGTATGAATGTCTGTATGAGTTTTGGATATTGTTTGTATTTGCACGTATATTTGTATGTATAAGTGTATGTGTGTATGTATAAGTGCATGTGTATGTGTATGTGAGTATGTTCATATATGTATGCTGCTGCTGTTATCGACGCCTAGGGCAAATCTAAGTACAGGATCTCCTTCTGTCGGTTGCGTCCGACTGTTATCAAGACTCTTCCCAAAACGTTAGAAAGTTTTTTGGAATTAACTTGTTGCAATATTAAGAATGAAAACTGCATGACCAACAATTGTGAAAATTGCGAAACAGATGTAAAATCTATTGTTCCAGTAAAATATTTAAAGAAATTGGATGAAATAGTGAAATGGCAACACTGGAGGAAAATGGAAGATAGAATAACGTTGACGTATTCTGTTGCTCCACTTTCAGATTTATTCTATGAGTTAGCAGTTCAGCTGCCAATTTTTATTAAAACACACTTCTTTGTAAAACGAGACCAACAAAATTATTTTGAATTCACTAGAAAAAATTCTGAAAGCTACAGTCGGATGCAACCGACAGTAGGAGACCCTGTACTTTCCTTTGCAGCAGCTAAGGCTAACAATGCACACACACATCGCAAGATCAGACGCAACCCCGCATACACACTTATTTACATGCACTGATGCAGGTTATCATAAGATTATAGTATGCCAAAGCACAAGCTTCTATATTTATAATTGTCGCTGTGGAGGTTTTTCGCGGTTTGTGGTGGAGGGGGGGAGGGGGGGGGGGCAGGTATCAAAAATCTAAAACAAACTTGATCTGCTTGCACTATAGGGGCATCTAACTGCCAAATATGATGTCTCTAGCTCTTACAGTTTCCGAGATCTAGGTGTTCATACAGACGGACGGACAGACAGACAGACAGGGCTATATCGACTCAGCTCGTCGTCCTGATCAAGAATATATACTTTATGGGATCTGCCACGCCTCCTTCTGCCTGTTACACACAAATGCCATTTGCGCAAACTTAATAGACCCTTTTGTACTTTTTTAAAGTGTAAAGGTGTAAGGAAGTTTTCCAGCCGGGGGACAAATCTCAGTCCTGCCAGGGCCGCTTACAGAACATTTATTATGTGCTGGGGCGCGCTGGGATCAGAGAGGTAGGGTTTTTCTTCTGAAGACCGTTAGGAGATCACTAACAAACCAGCCAAGCTAAGAGGAAAAGGGTTCGAGCGGGAAAGTACAAGCCTGTTATGCGTGCCTCGACTCTCTCTCCTTGTATGTCGTGCGCGTGCAGTACCGAGTCCTAGTGCGGGTATAAACCACAAACACTAGTACCTAGCTTTAGTGCAGGTATTACCCACAGCCACTATCGTTTCGAAAGGGAGCGTAACCGTACCGAGTCCTAGTGCGGGTATAAACCACAAAAACTAGTACTAAGCTTTAGCGCAGGTATTAACCACAGCCACTATCGCTTCGAAAGGGAGCTTAACCGTACCGAGTCCTAGTGCGGGTATAAACCACAAACACTAGTACTAAGCTTTAGCGCAGGTATTAACCACAGCCACTATCGCTTCGAAAGGCGTAACCGTGCCGTACCGTACTTTAAATCTTTCTGTTTTGGTTGGAGTTACCCTCTGTTGTGCTTCTCCACCTTGACCGTGCCTGTGTGCCACTGTTGATTTTGCCGAGTTAAATAAATATTTGCCAAGTGCGCTTTGTTGTATTTCACTTTAACTATTTAGCTTTATTTCTTAATATCGTAGCCTTCTTATTTATACTGAACCGCAAGTTCATATCTCACTTTCTAAAGCTAGCCACCTAGACTCACCAGACTTTGCTGTAAACGTGAACAGAGTATTTTCACTGATTTTACAATTACTTGCACTTAAAGCTTAAACTGGGTCAAGCGATGATCCTCGGGCGACTGTCCAGAGTTTTTCCACTCTGCCTGACATGCAGCCTCTCGCTTTCGTTATCCTCTGCCGGCGCGAACAGAATCTCTAGCAACTTCTATTACGGCACCGTTGTTGTTGTTCGCCGCAGTGCAAACGTTTCGCTACCGTTTGTTTATCGCTTGCACATTGATGGTACAAACAGCCGTTATGCCCGCTCAGAGCATTTAGTTGTTGTTTGTTTGAACTCTGCTGAACGCCAGCTTAAAGCTTTTGTTGTTGTTTGTTCAAACTCCGCTGCTTTTCGTTGTGCTCTCTGCGTGTGTGTTTTTGATTCTCTTATTTTATTCTGCTCCGTGCTTATGCTTCATTCTTTGTTCTCTTATGTGCTAGCTATATACTAACTAAACTAGATGCTTATTGTTAGTCTTATTGCTAGTATATCTATATGGGTGACGCATTATGCTGCGTCATAAGGGTCAAAAAAACAAAAAAAAAAGCAACATGGAAAAATCGTACGTTCGCGACCCGTACGTTCGCGACCGGTACTTAATTCAATTTAATATAATACTTAGTAAAGTTATTGCTTTAGAATATTCCATCCCAATTCGCTGATTTTTGCATTTTAGTAGATTAGGCCAAAGTCGACTTCTATTTTGCGTACGTTCGCGACCGCATGTTTTGTGCAATTATTTAAAAAATGAAAACTCGATAAACCCCATCATTTACACTAGACAAAAAACTACCAAAATGCTATAAAAAAGCAAAAAAATTTTCAGAAAACGTTTGTTTTCTATTTTATTTTTGCATTAAATGCGTACGAACGTACGCTCGCGACCCCTGGAAATGCCCATATATATTTTTGATCAGGACGACGAGCTGAGTCGATATAGTCATGTCCGTCTGTCTGTCTGTCCGTCCGTCCGTCTGCCTGTCCGTCTGTAGAAACACCTAGATCTCGGAAACTGTAAGAGCTAGAGACATCATATTTGGCAGTTAGATGCCCCAATAGTGCAGGCAGATCAAGTTTGTTTTAGATTTTTGACACCAGCATACAATAATCTTATGATAATCTTCATCAGTGCTGTAAATTGTGGCCCAATCGGATAATAAACACCGGAGATATTCAAGATTCAATTCCCTGTACTAGGTAAGGGGAAAGCAGCGCGAGCGTATGTGTGTTTGCGTGTGACGTTACGATATGTGTGCATGTGTGTGTGTTCGTTAGCGTGTGTGTGTGCGAAGGAAAGTACAGGGTCTCCTACTGTCGGTTGAACCCGACTGTAGCTTTCCGAGTTTTTATGCTTTCTTTTAGTCTGTGACTTTTATACCATGTAGGACTGTGCAGGCAGAAAATCGGCGCGCGCGAAAATGACCTTGACGAAAGCATTACCCGTTCATTTTAGGCGTTTCATTTTGATTTACTTATTCTATTATTTCTTGGCGAAGAAAGAAGTATTTATGTACAATTTTCCAAAAAAAAAGGGTCGTATGTAGACTAGTCAGCCACTGTATATGTTTTTTTGTGGAATTGTGGAATTACTATTCTCTTCATTATTCAGTGAGTTTTTTAATGAGACAGTCGTAAAAAATTGATATGTCGGACCACGCGTTTATTGCCAATCAAATTTCAAGTGGAGTTTACTCCTTGGAGCCTAGGCGAAAGGGAAAGAGTTTTATTTGGAACATACTTACTGAAATCAAAAAGGAAGATGGGTCCAATGTAATCGACGCAGTTTATTGCCGTTCATGCCGGAAAAATTTAAAATGTGCTGGGAATAACACCTCGAATTTAGCCCGTCACAAATTCTGCCAAGCATTAAAGCAACCAGCTACACTTCGAACTGTATCGACTCCCGACAAAAAGGAAGCACTAAATGCAGTGTCCAGGTGGATAGTTGAGGACTGCCGTCTGTTTTCGTCTGTAAGTGGATGTGGCTTTAAGTCGATGTTGCAGTTTTTTATAAAAATTGGATCTACCTATGGAGAACTTGTTGACGTGGAAGATCTGCTTCCGGATCCCACAAGTATTGCTCGAAAGTGCCAAAAAGAAGCTCATGATAAAAAAGCGCATCTCAGCAAAGAGATGAAAGACGTCAGTCGAAGTGGAGCGTCACTCACTATGGACTTATGGACCGACAACTATGTGAAGCGCACTTTCCTCGGGGTTACGATGCATTATGCAAAGGAACATCAGATGATGGACATTATCTTGAGGCTGAAGTCGATGGACTTTCAACCAGTGTTTAAAAAACTGCAGCAAGTTTCATTTCATGTGATTTTGCTTCTGCTTCAGCTTCTGAAAAAAACAGAAGTCGCAGTCGAAGCAAAAGCAGAAAACGATCGCCGACGAAAAGCGAATCAGCAGCAGCAGACGCCGTTTAAAAATTTTTGACTTTGCTTTGCTGCTGCTTTTGCTAAGCAACGCAAGTCGAAGCAGCAGCAACTGTTCGACTTCTGCAAGTCGCAGTCGCGACTGCTGTCGAGATTGACTTTGCTGCCTATGCTGTTTGCTGCTCCCCTTGTATTCTAATAAATTAAACAGTTTGACACTGTGTTTTTTAGACCCTGTACTTTAAAAAAGTACAAAAGGGTCTATTAAGTTTGTGCAAATGACATTTGTGTGTAACAGGGAGAAAAAGGCGTGGCAGACCCCACAAAGTATATATATTCTTGATCAGGACGACGAGCTGAGTCGATCTAGCCATGTCCGTCTGTCCGTCTGTCTGTCTGTCTGTCTGTCTGTCTGTATGAACACCGAGATCTCGGAAACTATAAAAGCTAGAGACGTAAATTTTTGTTTGTTCGATTTGTGTATTACATAGGCAGGCCAAGTTTATGTTTTTAATTTGATATCTCATCCCCCTCCCCCACAAATTAACAAAATGTTCTTAGTATATACAGTTTTAGAGTCACTAGATTCATTTTTTGCATGATTAAAGCTTTATATGCTTTGCATGTTTGGTGCGAGTTGCAATCCAATCGGATAATAAACAGCGGAGATATTGGACAAACAACTTTCAGCACTAGGCATTTGGCAAGGGGAGGGGGAAGCCGCAGCGTATGCGGCCACTAGGGCGAATACGTGATTTTTCATTGTGAGTATGAATTTCTGTATGAGTATTGGTTATTGTTTGTATTTGCGACTATATTTGTATGTATAAGTGTATGTGTATGTGTATGTGAGTATGTACATATATGCAGCCGCTATTATCGACGCCCAGGGTAAATCAAAGTACAGGGTCTTCTACTATCGGTTGAATCCGACTGTAGCTTTCCGAGTTTTTTTTAATTCATTTTTTTTATACGGAAATTAAAACATAAAATATAAGAATTCAACAATATTATTCAAAATAGACTTTCAAATTCATTTTTTTTATATGGAAATTAAAACATAAAATATAAGAATTCAACAATATTATTCAAAATAGACTTTCAAAATCTTCGTCATCTTGAAAAAGAGATAAGTTGTCAATCGCTGAGTCCAGAAAGCTTGGATTCAATTTGACCAGCAGTATGTTCTCAAGTACATCCTGACTTAGTCGATTTCGGTAATCAGTAAGTACAAGTCTTAACGTCGAAAATGCTCGTTCACCGTCGTCACCTGTTAGAAAACATTTTTATGAAACTGTGAACATTAATTTATTAAAACATTTGTATATATGTACCTGAGTTGGTGGTACAGCAAAGCAAACATTACTTAGTGCATATAGTTCCTGGTCAGTGCACTGCTTTCCTTTCCAAAATGTGAGAACGTCTGCATCGATTCTTTGGAAAGGAAGTTGAAGATTGTCAATCTTTGAGTAGACGTCGAATGTACTACTGACTTCCGTTTGCATCCCTTGCTCTAAGTAAGCGTTTAACAACTCATCTTCTTCATAAAAAAAACGGTTCACAGATTGATGTGAGCCCGAATTTGGTGTTGAGCATAACTGTCCAGTAGAATTTATGTCGTTTATTCTGTCCCATATCGATTTTAAATGATTCACTGCATCATTTTTTTGTTGTGGTGTTAGTGTATGTTGGAAACGAGGATCCAAATACAAACACGAAATGAGGAATTTATTATTTAATAATGTTTTCGATCGAACTTCTATAGAGCTTAGAATCTTTTCGCCAATCGTTTATGTCATATCGTGAGTTGCATCCTTTACAATTTTTTCTGTGCAAATTTTTAATTTTAGCCATTGAGCGTAAAAATTTCCATAATGCAGTTGCTCTTCTTGAAATTTTTTTATTGTTTTCTGCAATGGACTAAAAGCTAAGCAATAGTTTTCAATAAAGTCCCAAAACAATGCATCCACTTCAAAATTGTCTTCTTCGATTTTGTTTTTAGTTGACTCAATTTTAGTTAAGACATCTTTAGCCACTAACAAATCCTTTAGCATCGTGTAGGTGGATAACCATCTGGTCGGACAATCTAGTTGCGGCATTTTTAGCTGTTTTAGCTCGAATATTTCGCGAAACCCATTAGTGCTTTTTCTTATAAATTTCGTCATGTTACTACATATAAATAGATATTTCAACATATCCGACGATTTGGTTACATCGAGAGCAACGAGTTGAGCTGTATGTGCAGCACAACGACAAACTTGAATATTTCCTATTAACACGCTTGGCACTTTTTCTATATTTTCAATTATTTTTAAATATTCATCGTTAGAACAAAATTAGTCGTCCTCGCCAATATTTTCATCGAAAACAAATGATAAAATATTTGTTGTCTTAAGCATGTTGGCACCATTGTCAGATGTAATTGAAACTATTTGGTTTAAGTTTATATTATATTTATTTAGAACTTTTAGCACTTCAGCGGCGAGATTTTTGGCTGTGCTCGATCCAACACCTTTAAGCTCTACCATGCCCAATATAAGGGATTTTATTTTAGCAGAACTAATATATTGTGCACTTATGCCAAAAATGTTTCTTGCCAGCCGCGTAGCACTGTCTATTTTTAGAGACAATAATTTATTTGTCACTTCAGTGGTTATATGCGCTTTTATATTGTTTGCCACTGTTTGCAAAGTTTTTTTGCAGTTTGATGCATTTAAAGTAATTTTTTTTCCGTCAGCGGCTTTAAGTCCATCACAAATTGGGTTAACGATATTTCGCATATTTTCAGAATTTAAAACATTGAAAGGAATGCTGTCTTCTGTTACCAATCCAATGTATGACCTCAGCAGTTGTTTTTTATTCACTTCAATTTTAATTTTTTTTTTCTAATTGTTTTTTTTAATTTTATGGAGGAATTTGACGTCGACGTTTCAAACTGTTCGACACTTGCGGCATTTAAAATTATTTTGTGTAAATTAAGTAAATGAGTTTTTAAATTTGAAAGTCTATTATTTTTTAGCTTGCTTTTACATGTTTTACATGTAGCTATGCCTTCATCAACATTATTTTCGAAATACATCCAAATGTCACTTTGCGCCATAGTTAAACAATTAATCTCCTGTATCGATCTTGCTCCAATTGACACTGATGCACAAGAATCGAGAATCAAACAGCATACGCAGAAAAACTCAGTCGCGACAGTAGTTTCGACAGCAGTCGCGACTGCGACTTGCGGCGACTTGCAGAATCGAAAGCAGCAGCAAAGCAAAGTGAAAAGTTGCTGCTGCTTCGACTTGCGTTGCTTAGCGAAAGCAGCAGCAAAGCAAAATCAAATATTCTATAACGGCGACTGCTGCTGCTGATTCGCTTTTCGTCGGCGATCGTTTTCTGCTTTTGCTTCGACTGCGACTTCTGTTTTTTTTCAGAAGCAGAAGCGGAAGCAACTGTTCATTTTAAGAAGTCGCTCGCAGTCGAAGCAGTGAAAAGCAAAAATATTGCGACTTTTGCTACTATGACTGCAGTTTTTTAAACACTGCTTTCAGCGATCAACATCAGAAAATGTTCGTGAGAAATTGAAGTCCCTTTTGAACGAGTTTGACATCACAAGTTTGGAGAAAATTAAATATGTGACTGACAGAGGTACAAATATAATTAAGGCCTTACAAAATAACACGCGCTTAAATTGCAGCAGGCACTTATTTGCTAATGTCCTTGACAAGGCATTCGAGGAAACCGATGAACTTGCGGACCTATTAGTTGGTTGCAAAAAGGTAGTAAAATACTTTAAAAAAGCTAGTTTGCAGCACAAACTCACGACTTCTTTAAAAAATCCATGCCAAACACGTTGGAACTCCAATTACACAATGTGCAAATCTATTCTTGACAATTGGCTGGAAGTAAATAACATATTAAGTGAAACTAATGACATTCAAAGATTACGACAAATTAACATTCATACACTTAATGTAATTGTAGACTTAGGTAAAAATTTTGAAATTATATTTAAAGAAATGCAAATTTGTAGCTCAGCATCTTTATGCTTTGTCATCCCGTCAATTCTTAAAGTTAAGAAATTATGTGAATACAATAATTTAGATACACCGCCCATTTCAATTTTGAAAGCCAAAATTAGCCACAATGTTTGTGATATATGGGAAAAAAAATTTATCAATATACTATAAAGTAGCTTTTTTTTGTATCCACCTTAAAATGCAAGAATACGAATTGTGTGAAATTAAACAGTTTTGCATATCAGAAATGGAAGAACTTAATGAAATCAATTCTTCCGAACCAATTCCTACAAATAATGATAGCCCACCTACTAGAAATTCAGATCAATTCTTTTTCTCCGAACTACTCCAAAACTGTGTTCCAATTAATCTTACTGCTTACGACGAAATAGAAAAATATTGTAGCGAAAAAATAATAATATCTGAAGACTTCGAAGTTGTGAAATGGTGGAAAAATAATGAACAACATTATCCAAAACTTTCGAAATTTGCTTTGCAAGTGCTCTCTATTCCTGCTAGTAGCGCAGCAGCCGAGCGAGCATTTTCCCTTGCAGGAAATGTCGTAACGGAAAAAATAAATTGATTGGGGCCTAATGCTCTTGACAGTTTAATGTTTTTACACTCATTTTACAAAAATAAACACAATATAATTAATACAAATAATTAACATTAAGAAGAACAAATATTTGCAAAGCAATGAAGTTCCCAATATTATTAGTATATTAATTTACATATATATTATAAGTTATATTAGTCATTATTATAAGTAATATTAGTTATAAGTGTCGGGTTAAGCAGATCCAAGTCATCTATACTAATAAGCAGTGGCGCATCTTAACTTAAATTATTATAATTATTGTTTGCCAATTGCAATGGCCACTGTAGTTGCTTATGTTAGCTTTGTCTTGTTATGCTCATTCGCTTTAATCATACGGCCTGCGCTGCCGTTCTCTTTTTGCTCATTTCTTTATGCTGCTTGCGCTGCACTTCCTATACATTTTTATGTGCCGCTTGCAATCATTCGTTTATCATATCGCTTATTGATCACAATTGTCAGCTGGCCTCGCTGCCCAATATTATAGATTAAACCTGCTTAATTCGAACCCGTGTGTTTAAAAAAAAAAAATCTAGCAACAGCTAATAAAAAAGCTTATTAGCTAAACAGTAAGTGTTGATTAATAAGAATGATAATAAATGAATTAATGAATAAATATAATGTTAAATTTGAGGTAAATTTTCTTTTAATTTCGCTGAACAGATTCGCTAACATCTACAAAGTAGATTTTACAAACATACATAGGAGCAGGCTATAAACATGTAAAACAAAGACAACGAAAAACAAAAACATGAAAAAAAAAACTCGGAAAGCTACAGTCCGACGCAAAGCTACAGTCGGACGCAACCGACAGTAGGAGACCCTGTACTTTGGTTTGCCCTGGGCGTCGATAACAGCAGCAGCATATATGAACATACTCACATACACATACACATGCATTTATACATACACCCATACACTTATACATACAAATATACTCGCAAATACGAACAATATCCAAAACTCATACAGGCATTCATACTCACAATCAAAAATCACGTATACGCCCTAGTGGCCGCATACGCTGCGGCTTCCCCCTCCCCTAACCATATGCCTAGTACTGAAAATTGTTTGGCCAATATCTCCGGTGTTTATTATCCGATTGGGCTGAAACTCGCACCAAACATCCAAAGCATCTAAATCTTTAATCCTACAAAAAAGGAATCCAGTGACTCTAAAACTGTATATACTAAGATTATTTTTGCAAATTTGAGGGGGAGGGGGATGACTTTTAAAACATTTGAAACAAACTTGACCTGCCTATGTAATACACGAACCTAACAAAAAAAAATTACGTCTCTAGCTCTTATAGTTTGCGAGATCTAGGTGTTCATACAGACAGACAGACAGACAGACGGACAGACGGACAGACGGACAGACGGACAGACAGACAGGGCTATATCGACTCAGCTCGTCGTCCTGATCAAGAATATATATACTTTATGGGGTCTGCCACGCCTCTTTCTGCCTGTTACAC
>JAWNNL010001153.1:0-39766 GCA_035045005.1 Liodrosophila aerea
TCAAAGTTATAATTCAAGAGTGTCTTATGAATATGAAACAGACTGTATATTTATGTATGTATACATAAGGTGCTGCTATCGATGTCTCAAGCAAAACATAGTAGAGGATCTCCTGCTGTCGACTGTAGCTTTCCGTGCTTTTTAGACCCTGTACTTTGAAAAAGTACAAAAGAGATTATTAAGTATGTTTAACTAAGAAATGTATGTAATAAGTTGAAGGAGGTGGGCAGACCCCATAAAGTATATATATTCTTGATCAGAACGACGAACTGAGTGCGATACTAGCCATATCTGTCTGTCTGTCTGAGCTTCTGACATACGAAGCTTTCTTCTTATTTTGCTTTGTTTTTTTTTTGATTGTTTGCAAGCACAAAGTTGGATGTTAGGTTAGGTTGGCCGGTAGGGATCCCACACTTAGACCTCTTCGTCCTTAGTGGTGGAATAACCCTCGTGTTGGGTCTACGTCTGGAAACCCCCTGTCTTGAAGAAGTTGATTAAAGCCCTCAGCGGTAATCCCACCATCTTGAGTGAGGCAAACGTTGGCTTCCCTAGGTATCTCAAGCGGTTTTCCTGCTAGTAGACCTAGCTAGTAGACCTGTAGCCATTCTGCACTCCATTTTCCGGAAAGACAATACATAGGTAGTTGGCTAAATGATGATTCGGTGTGTCACACATAGCCTTCGCCACTTTGCAGTCTTCCGTGGATCTGCTGTGCACCTCAGATGCTGTTTGATCCTCCATAATTTTGTACAGTGACGTCAATGGGATGTCACAGACCTGACGGACCTTGCGCTAATATAAAATCTAAAAAGGTTATTAAAGCTACAGACTGGTTATAAAAACAGTAGTAGTATATGTGTATTTATATATGTATATGGGCATATCCGCCAAATGGTCAACCAGGCCCGAAAATGAAAATCTTCATAATCATCGTATTTTTGTGTGAAGAAAGAAATATAAATATCAAATATCATAAAGAAATGCCAAAATTTTCATAATACACTGAATCCATACCATATCTATGAGGAAATTGGGCTAAAAACTGAAAAAACTGTAATTTCTTCACTTTTAGCTACTTTTAAAGGCATTTTTATATTTAATTATTTCGCAATGAAAACATATAATATGTTTGGACTTTTTACTACCAAATCTCTTTACTGTAATCTAATATAAAGGAAATATGAAGTTATGCATAAAAAGAAGTAGATGTAAACCAAAAAAAAAGCAAATAAAGTAGCATGGAAAAATCGTACGTTCGCGACCCGTACGTTCGCGACCGGTACTTAATTCAATTAAAAAAAAACCAATGGAGATATTTTTTTGGGAATGGTCGCAATTGAAAGCTACATTAATGCATTTGAATAGTAAAGTTATTGCTTTAGAATATTCCATCCCAATTCGCTGATTTTTGCATTTTAGTAGATTAAGCCAAAACCGACTTCTATTTTGCGTACGTTCGCGACCGCATGTTTTTTGCAATTATTTAAAAAATGAAAACTCGATAAACCCCATCATTTACACTAGACAAAGAACTACCAAAATGCTATAAAAAAGCATAAGAAAATTTTTTAGAAAACGCTTGTTTTCTATTTTATTTTTGCATTAAAAGCGTACGAACGTACGTTCGCGACCCCTGGAAATGCCCATATGTGTATATGCTGCTATCGACGCAAGAGTTACAGACAAGTATAGGGTCTCCTACTGTCGGTTGCGTCCGACCATATACTTCTGCAGATAGACGAATGGATATTTCGCAAAAGTAACGAAAAATGCTAATGCAAGTCCTAATGAGGCCGCCATCTAAGTCTTTTTGGATATTTTCAATCCGTATGTATCATGGTTCTCCTGTGATAGTTCTTAGAACCTTTCATTGAGCTCTTCGTATTATGTCTAAAATGCTCAATGCAATGATGCATTTTACAACAGTTCTTTGTTTCCAGTTTCAGAGGTTAAAAGTCGTTTCAATATATATAAATTTAAATACATAGTAAAAATTTTAAATATTACTTAATTAAATTTAGAGTATTTTTTTCTTATTATTACCATTTCTCATTCTTGTTGAAATATAGACTGTTTATTTAGTCTAGCTACACATTGGTTACTAACTAACTACGTCTGGCAGTTATTTCGATAGCACAAAACAAATTTTCAGTACGGAGAAGTGTGAATTAATATTCGTATGTGTGTAAATATGTATGTATGTATAATGGGTTTCATGTAGGGTGAAAAGCATTATACAGTCAAGTGCGTCCGACTGGTTTCTTCAGTACGTACCGGTTTGGGTGCATAGTAAACAACCAAAAAGCGGAATTCGACGCGCACTTATGAATAATCTACAAACTCAGTCGCTTGTGAATAGTATTTAAAATAAATTCATACATACGTGTATGTGTACTTATGTAGTATGTGTTTGTAGATAGCTTAAATTTCAAATGGTTGAGTGCGTTGGATATATAATACAGTCGTATATTATAGGGAAGGTGTGTTTAATGCGGACATCTGTTATTGTTATTGTTGATTATGGTCACTGCTGTTGTGTATGTATGTGTGAAGGCGTCACCTGATTGTTGTGTTCAAAAGCTGTATACATACATATATCTAAAACAATTCAAAAGTAAGTAATGTACGTATGAAGTAAATTTAAAAATGTTTTCTTCACTACTGAAAAAACCTGAATGACAATAAGAACTAAGCCACATAGTACTGTTTCCTATCAGAGAGTTAACGTACCAAATTGTTAAAACGTTATTGAATTTGAAACGTGCGTACATATCTTAACGCCAGTTTGTAAGAAATTCACTTGCTTTCATTATTTTATATCTGTTGATTATAATAAATCGTGTAATGATCAGGCCTGCCGTCAAATTTAAATTCGTTCAATTGATTTACGTTTTCTTTAAAATAGGGTTCCGAATTTCTATTCGTCTATCATCGGGGTGGAGATGGGCATGGACTGTATTTTCTTCATGTCACATTGTGACACGATGGGCGCTCACGTGTTCGTACTGAAAAGTTGAATTTTTTGTTCGTTTAGCACAACATCGGCCTGAAAAAACGACGATAAATTTACTTGTGCGAAAAACAGATGATTCAATTTTTTGTTGTAACTGACTGAAATAGATTTGCATGTAATTAATTTACTACTACATTTTCTGAGACCCTTTGAAAAACGGTCAGGACAATTAAGAACTGATAAAGAGCCAACGCTTCATATTTACGTTGTTTGGTATGAAGAAACTTGAAAAACATAGCCAATTTAGTGTTATAGGTTCCGAAATTACGTCAGCAATAAAATGCATTACGTTCAATCCATTGGAAAAGCCCTTTAGCCATCAACAGTACAGCCATATCAGAAATTTAAGCAAAGATAAAAGGTGCAACTGTTGGCCACTGTTAGCGCTATGCTTCTTGACTGTAATCAAGCAATCTCGAAGGTTAAAAGAGTTAAAATTAATAAAAGCGCTATGCTTCTTGACTCTAATTAAGCAATCTCGGAGGCTAAAGAGTTCAAATTAATAAAAAATGACTAACTAATCATCCGAATTTCATAAAACATTTTGTAGGCTTCACTAAAATTGTATTACCACAATACCAAAACATAATTTTTTACACCGATTAGGTTTTCCTTTTTTTGCGACAACTGAATAGATTCAATAAAATAATTTTTTTTTTTAACTTTGATTTATTTTTCGAATTTTTTGTCTTGGTATCACAGTTGAATTAGCGCTAGATTTACGGTGCTTAAAATGTATTTTTCCTGTTCAAGTTTTGTGATAAAAGTAATCCCATCCGACAAAAGAATGTATAAAACACAATAGAATCATAATATTAGTGAATTTGGACGAACCGGTTGAATTATGAATATTTGTATTTGTCGACCCCTATTTCAGATAAATTAAATGTAGCTTAATGCAAGAAATAACTAAATTATTATTGCCTTGTGGAGTATCAGAAGCTTAAGTACGCGATTTCTCCAGTTCTTGCCAGAAGTATATGTAGCTGTATTGAATTTATCCTAAAGCTTTCGAACATTCTTCCATGAAATGGAGAATCTTTTGAAAAAAACACATAGTAAAGAAAAAAGATTTAGGAGCATTATTTAAGAAAAGCATTATTCATAATGACAGAGCTTGAACTGCCAGTTAACTGCCCTAAATACGCTTATTGAAATAATAATAATGAAAACGTGTTAAGAAAATGTTTAAAAATATCTAATTGATCGGAATACTTACTGGAGTGGACAATGAAACAATAAAGTATTGTGCACCATTTTGGGTTGCAAGAAACTGCAAGGTGAAGGATAAATGGCTAAAAGTATGGACATTAATGGCTCAAAAACTGCTCAGCTGTTACCGAAAAATTGTCCCCAAACGGATCTTACCACACTGTCCAACAACAGACAAATATTGATCAAATACCAATGCCTCCCAATGAGACATAAATCCCAGCAAGCACTAGCAGCTTAAAATAAAAATTAAAAGAAATTCAGAAATATTTATATATGTATATTGCAAGGCTCTACAACCAATGCCTCTATAGATCCCCTTAATTCATCCCCAAGATATGTAAAATATCTACAAGATTTAGTAAAAAGCTGCTCGTTGGATATTTTTGCTCTATCTGAACATTATTCTCAATTACTTTGGTTTATATTCCCTTATCAACGAAAATTTGATATCAGAATATTATTTTAATATAGACACCTTTTTAAAATAATCTATTAATGCAAACTGCTTTTAAATTAGTAAATTAATAAAAAAAAACCATTAACTTTTTTAAATTAAAGTTGTTATTTTATGTGTTTTATGACAATTTCAAAGCTAGACAAAATTTGCAACAGGCTACATAAGCAAACTTTGAGGTCGTATACCGCAGCTTCTAGAAGTCGCAGTACTATACAGTTTGGGAATAATCAAAATAATAATATTTCTCTAATAAGCACAATTTGTTTCATTAAAATATCTTTATTCGCTAAAAAGTTATGATTTTTGGCACCGTAAATTCGCTGAATACACCACTGTGCGTCGTTTGTGAGGGCGCTGGGGGCAAAGCGCCTATTAGTGTATGAATATACATACATACTATACAGACATATGTGTATTTTTAATATGGATCCCCTTTGGTTCAAACGAATTGAATTTTTATTATAAAAATTTTCAATAATACTTATTTTCAATTTTAATAATAAAGTACTAGAAGACGCCAACATTCACATTAACTTTAATGCGTGACATGTGAACAGAAATATTCCGCTGTCATATATGTAAGTACATATGTACATACATACATATATCTTCGTACATACATACATGTGCACACATGTCATACGAAACATATCTATGACAACCGTGGTTTACTCTGGCAGCCGTGTGTAGCAGTATTAATGAGTATCGAAAATAAATATGTACATATTTATTAGTTTTAGTTAGCTCGGAAGTTATCTAAGAGCACAATAATTTTAAGAGAGTATAGCACGCACGGTCCAATATATTGTTATTCTCTTTCTTTCATTTCCAACTTTTATGGTATTTTTCATCATGCAGCCAGTCGGCATGTGCTCATTCAATCAGCAACTCGTTTCTATAGATGTACACAGCTAAATACAAAACAAAAAAGTTGAATAGGCCAAATAACTTATTTTAATATATATGTATGTATGTATGTATACATGTATGCATAGTGTAACTCCACATAAATAAATAACAATATTATAATTATAAATTTAACATACATATGCAGAAATGTATGTAGGAAGTTTTTAAAGTGGTGCTGAGACTAAAGTAAACATTGGGATTTGTGTAGTGAAAATAATATTGAAAGGCAAAGAGCGTGATGAAACTGTGGGAGCAACACCAAAGCGCAAATAACAAAAGGAAAACGATAACGAAAAAATTAAAACGTTTCACGGGTCACAAGACTAAAAGTGGCTGTGCAAGAGAGCGTAAAACACAGTGAGAAATGCAAAGAGAAAGAGAGAGAGAGAGCATTGCGCACGCTCTCACAAGCCGTAACAAAGCGTTAACATGCAACACTAGTGGCCAAAAAAATGAAACAGGCTTACATTCTGCATAGGTTCTGCTGTGTTTTAACAATCTTTATAGTTATTGTTGTTGTCTCTTTTGTTGTTAGTGTTAACATGTGGTTTATTGCGGCACTATTTGTAATTGCTGCCGTTTTCGCCGTAGCTGGTCGAAAGTGGGGACGCTATGTATATCTACACTATGGGCGGCATTTCCTACCGCGCTCACTGTTTGCTGCTAAAAATCGCTCACCCACGCCTCCACTCTCACCCACAAAAGATGATCACAGCTTAGAGGCCCTGATTGATGAAAACAGTGAAATGCATCAAACGGTGAGTGGTAGGGAAAACTGGATACAAGAAAAAGTGAATATGTTTACAGTCAGATGCAGGCGACATTAAAAAACCAAGTTCTTAGCTTCCCTCGTGTGCTAAAACTACAGTGTTGCTGCACACACGTATCTACATATGCACAGCATTTAATCACACAGTAATAAGTAATGTTTAAGCATTTACTCAGAAGTCTTCAAAATGAGTTTAGTAATAATAACAGATTTCGAAATACTCCAATGCAAAGTAGGTCAAGCGCATGGGTCTCATTAAAATGTAATTATTATGCTTTGACTTTTGATCTCTAAAATCTCTTAGAATGCAGTATCAAAGAAGAACTCAAAATCTCGATTATTTAGATAATAAGTGTTCGTTCGTATAGGGATCAAAAATCGAACACAAACTTGATCTGCTTGCACTATAGGGGCATCTAACTGCTAAATATGATGTCTCTAGCTCTTACAGTTTACGAGATCTAGGTGTTCATACAGACGGACAGATGGACATGGCTATATCGACTCAGCTCGTCTCGTATAGTTTTCAAGACCTAGGTGCTCATAAGGGCAAAAATACAGACCTGGCTGTATTGACTACTCAGCTCGTCGGTCAGATCAAGAATACATATAAATACTTTGTGGGGTCTGCCACTTCTCCACGTCTCCACGTGTTACACAGAGTACAGGGTCTTTTAAGAGTCAATATTAAAAATAAAATATTTCTTATTATTATTGTTAATGTTTAATATTAACAACAATATATGATACTACCTAACTTGCCTATGGCTTCCTCCATCTATTATGTGAATCAAAAGTTTTCTGTAGTTAGTTTTTTAAAAGTGAAATTGAAACTTGATGGATTTTAAAAATGCAGATGAGTCTTTTGCGGCGTAATGTTTGTATTCTCCCTTATATAGGTTTGAGCTCTATTCTCTAGTTTTGACAATGTGTAATATAAAATATATAGTACATTATAGTAAGCGCTGAAAATGTCAGTTTCTCAATCTAGTAGACGGTTTTGAATAATCGACACTAGCAGTTCACCTTTGTTGTTCATAATCTAAAAACCTTTCTCGACAAAGCCATTCATAATTTTGTGGAAGATATAAATACATATTTTGTAAACCAAAAATTTAAATTGCATATAAACGTTTTCAAAATTATACGTTATTTAAAATAAAAGCGGCTTTTACTATCATTCGTCCTACTTGATAAAATGAGCTATAGTAAGAAACTAGGACTGACTCCATTGGCCCTGCAGAATATGACAGCGCAGACTAGATTTGGCACGATGTGCACAAACTTTTGCCGCAATCGTTCCCTGGGTCTTTACTCTGCCAATTACCACGTGTCGAACACAGTGCCAAATCAAAATGCACGATTAACCAAACTAATTGGCGTAAAGAAAACATTGGTCAATCAACTACAGGGTATGATGCAGACATCAAAGCGACATTTTTTAACTCGAGCTATTAGCTCCAGTTATAATATCAATGGTCAAACCAAGCAATTTTGCGCGACAAGCAAATTACTTTCTAATAAAAGCTGCTGCAGCAACTTTCATCAATCAATCAACCAAATGCGCTGTCTTTCTAAAGGCATTACAATGTCTCCGCGATATAGTTCTCATCAGCGTTATCACCAAACCGGTAGAGCGCTAGGTGGGCAGAATGGAGATATAGCCAAAGATATAAGTCGCTCTATACAGGAGGAACTAATGCCCATAGATTCCACTACAAAGAGGTTGATAAGTTTTGCTCATCAATTTCGCCCGATTCCTGATTCGGATCTAGTTGACGTTGAATATGATCTGCAAGTGCAAAATCAGCGTCAGCAAAATTTGCGCTATGATGATCTGAGAAATAAAGATAAATCCAACGATCTTGCTGAGCAGCCTAAACTTCATCGCCGAAAAACACCCAGCATTCGCTACATGGAAGGCCTTCCTAAGGATTCTCAAGCTCAACCGTTAGTCCAGCCCATCATACAGAAGCGCAAATTTCAAGCCCAACTGGGTAAAGTCTATGTAAAGAGTGCCAAGGAGCGAACTTATCTAGAAGATGGTTCTTTCTCAAATAAAACTGATGCCAATCCATCAAGTGATGATAGATATAAACAAAGCCAGTCTGAACGAAATTTTCTCGAACACAATGTTCTCAAATTTAAGCATGATGAACCCGGTATGGATCGCATGGATGATTTGCATTACCAGTCAAAGATGTCTGCAAATCTTATGAGCGCCTCGCAGCGTGTTATTAATAAACAATTTGAAGGCTATCGCAAACACTTGGTCAATTCTCGCGACAAGGCTAAACAGGTTATGGTTGAAACAGTGAATCCTTTACCACTGAGCAAAGCATTTTGTAGGCCACCAGCTACACCCAAGAAGCGTGTTACTAGAAGCACGTTTAAAACAAAATCCTCTTCCATGCCCTCGTGGAATCGACCAAAAAAAAACTCACAGAATGTATTGGACAAGCTTAATACTAAAAAAGCCGAAAAACCAAGCCGTACTGATGCTAGCAGCTGCAAAGGCTATCCTTGGATCGCGGCAATTAAATCTGCACAAATACATGTCGGCGAAAGGCGCCAAAATTCCAAGACAGACAATCGTCCGCCTAACCAAATGCAGGATTCAATTGATATGCCAACAGAGTATACGAAAGAATCGGCGTCGCAACGAATGGGAAACTTGTATGAAAAACCTTCAAGCTTTTCCTATTATCAAGTATCGAAGCGATCCAAGAACTGATTTGAACATTTGACAAAATGTACAATAAAAGCAACAACTGATTCTTTGATTTTGACAACGTGAAAAGATGTTTGAGTGTTATATGGATAATCAATAACTGAAATGTTTCTATTCGAAACGTAGTTTTTTCAATGTACATTGTGACAAATTTCTGTTGTAACGCGTATATCGTATATAAAGCATCTAAATCAGATAATTAGTCCAATAAACTATTAAAATAATCAAGTATTTTAAATATTCGTGTGCTGTATTGTCTTTTTTCGGCTTAAGGAATAAACGTTTGGCGAAATCAGACTTAAATTAATATACCCTTGGCCCTCGCTTAACACGGCCTCTTTTAGCACGAACTCGGTCTTAAACGGTTACAAATTTGCTCCCATCCTCGTATGTACACGATCGCAAAGTATCGATATGACTGAAACAATCGAAAATGACTGCTTTTTTTTTATAAGGAGCCACCAAAAAAGAAAATATGTTGAAACATGTTGGCTTAAACTATAAATGCCACCAAATGCATTTCAAATTTAATATGAATAGAAACATATGATCTCCTTACATTTTAACATTTTTAAGTTTCTGTTAAGTTTATGTTTAACCTGTTAATTAATTATATGAAGTAACTTTTTTAATTTAATACCAACTTTTAATTTCGAAAATATGAATATTATGCGTTTATTTAAGGCATATACATAATAACTTTTGGTTAATTTTGAACAAATGAATGAAACTTTAATAAAAACAGACCAAATTTGAACAATACCAAATATTTTTTGCTGCCAATTTTGAATTTTGAGAACGTAACCCTTTATTTTGTACTGAATCTATGTTTCGCTTAACACGATTTCGCTTAACACGAGGATTTCTAGGAACGTAACCCCCGTGTTAAGCGAGGGCCAAGTGTATACATATACATACATCTTCCTTATAGAATAGTTTATAAAAAGTAGCATCCTGCATTATCAGTAATATCAAGTTTTTTGGTATATTTATTTTATCTTTCGTTGTTTATTGTTGTCGTAATTTAATCACCTTAAACACTTGTGCGTGCATTTCTTTTGTAATGTTTAAAACTGTAGTAAAAATTAAATCAATATAGCACAGACAATATATACAAATGTTACAACATTTTTGAACAATCTAGCAAAAGCATTCTATAACACTATGCAACCATAAGTTTTTTTTTAAGATACGGTAAAAAAAACCCCTGTTTTAAGATATGGGGCGCATATGACGAAAAAGATTTGGGCAATAACTGTTTTAGTCCCATAATCCCAATTAAAAATGTAGGGAAAGCTACAGTCGGACGTAACCGACAGTAGGAGTCCCTGTGCTGTGTTTTGCCTTGGGTGGCGATAACAGAAGCATCATATACATACACACATACACTTATACATTCAAATACACGCGCAAATACAAATAATAACCAAAACTCTCACATACATACATGCCCACAATCCAAAATCACGCATGCGCCCTAGCGGCCGCGTACCCCAACCCCCCAATACCTAGTATAAAAAATTGATTATCCCATATCTTCGGTTATTATTATCCGATCAGGCTGCAAATTTCACCATACATCCAAAACATCTGCGAAGAATGAATACAGTGACTCTAAAACTACACTTACTTAGAATAATTTTGCGAATTTTAGAGGGAGGGGGATGACATATCGAACATTAGGCATAGACTTGAGCTGCCTATGTACCTAACAAAAAAAGAATTCAGTTTTTAGCTCTTATAGTTTCCGAGATCTAGGTGTTCATACAGACAAACAGATATCGACTCAGCTCGTCGTCCTGATCAAGAATATTAATACTTTATGGGGTCTGCCACTCCTCCTTCTGCCTGTTACACACAAATGTCATTTGCATAAATCTAATAGACTCTTTTATACTTTTTTAAAGTACAGGGTCTAAATATAGCACAAAATATCACAAGTAGAGACTGTTTTATCATGAGTTATAGTGAAATAATTACTTGCGGAGAAGATTAGTTTAATCAAGACAAATCCTCAAAGATAAATTTTTTTCGTGTGTTTTTTCTTAAAAATTGGTCTCTATTCGCCTTTTTTTTAGACTCTGTACTTTAAGAAAGTTTAAAAGGGTATAAATAGAATTCAAAAAAGTAATACTATTGTGCAATTAACATTTGTGTGTAACAGGCAGAACTTGGCGTGGCAGACCCCAGAAAGCATATTCATACAATAGTCTTGATCAGGACGTCTAGCTGAGTCGATGGAGCCCTGTCTGTCTGTCCGACTGTCTGTATAAGCATAACGAGGTCAAGTTTATATTTCTGATTTTCGATGTATCCTCCCACTCCTTCTCAATTCCGCAAAAATATTCTTGTAGTTTGCACAGCAGTTTTGGTGCCACTGAATTTCTTCTTCATGAAGAAGATTTTCAGCTCAATCGGATAATAAATAGCAGAGATATCAGATACTCCATTTCAGGTATTAGTTAAGGGTATAGGAAGTGGGCAAGTCGTAGTGTGCGTGCAATCCTACTCTCGGTTGCGTCCGACTGTAGCTTTCTGAGCCATTTTAAATCGGAATTATGGGACTATCACAGATATTTACAAATAAAATTCCAAAATGTGTGGCAGTTTTATTTTATTTTTTTAGTATCTATAACAAATCAGATTTAGACCGTATACCTTTTTTAGTGCCCTAGTGTAAGTAACCAATTGCATCTAAACTTTCCGTAAATACATATACTATTATTAATTTATTTTGATTGAGAATTTGAATTACAGCTGGAATCTCAATGAACTAAAAACATGAATATACATATAAAGTAAATTACCTATGAGAAGATCTTTTATTTACCTTAATAAGCATACGAGTACTTTAAGTAAATGCAATCAGTTTTTAGTTTATTCAGTAACCCAGAAAAAAGGTTTTGCTACCCGATATCTTCTTGAGTAGGTCTATATTGTGCGAGTCACTTTTTTAATTAATTGTATATGGTAATTGGCATCGTTTACTAATTCATACATATGCATATTTCCTCGTTAATCAGGTGCTGTCTATGAGCACAGATGAATACCGAAAGACTTCGCTCTTTGCCACTGGATCCTTTGACCTGGATTTTCCCATACCAGATTTAATTGGCAAAACAGAGATACTCACAGAAGAGCATCGGTAAGAGTAAATAAGGGACAATATATTGAAATATTAATCATTTGAATAATTTATTTTTTTTTATGATTTACAGCGAAAAACTTTGCGCTCATTTGCCAGCTCGTGCTGAAGGATATTCCTGGTCCTTAATCTTTAGCACATCGCAACATGGTTTCGCACTTAACTCACTTTATCGCAAAATGGCGCGACTAGAGAGCCCAGTATTGATAGTTATTGAGGATACAGAGCACAATGTATGTAAAAAATTCAAAGAGTATGCAAAACATTTGTCAATCACCTCGCGAAATATGTCATTAGTTCAGTGACCCTGTTAGATCCTGTACTTTAAAAAAGTACAAAGGGTCTATTAAGTTTGTGCAACTGACATTTGTAATAGGCAGAAGGAGGAGTGGCAGAGCCCATAAAGTATATATATTCTTGAACAGGACGGCAAGCTAAGGCTATATAGCCCTGTGTGTTTATCCGTCGGTCCGTCTGTCTGTATAATAACTTCGATCTCGCAACTTAACTCTTTACATGTTGGACGCGTGTATTGCTTAGACACTTTAACTTTATGTTTGATTTTCGATATCTCATCCCCCTCCACCTCAAATTCGCAAGTGCAGTTGTGTAGTCATTGTCTTCCTTCTTTGCATGAATAAATCTTAAGATGCATTAAGTGTATGCTGCGATTTATTTTTTTTAGTGTTTATAACACCTAAATACATAGCATTCTGAAAAAACACCAGGACCAAAATTTTTGTTCTCGACCTGTGTAATTAAAACCCTTGTTGTTCTTAATCGTTTTTTAGGTGTTTGGTGCTTTAACTTCCTGTTCGCTGCATGTTTCGGATCATTTTTATGGAACTGGCGAGTCTCTACTCTACAAGTTTAATCCGATTTTTAAGGTATTCCACTGGACTGGTGAGAATATGTACTTTATTAAGGGAAATATGGAGAGCCTATCAATTGGAGCTGGCGAGTAAGTATTGCAGTTAATTGGAATAATATGTCACATTAAGCGTATCTTTTACGCAGCGGCCGCTTTGGGCTTTGGCTAGACGGTGATCTGAATCAGGGTCGATCACAACATTGCAGCACTTATGGTAATGAACCATTGGCGCAACAAGAAGACTTTGTTATCAAAACACTCGAATGCTGGGCATTCGTTTAATTGAATTTTGTGTGTTGCGAGCGCGCATTCTATAGATTTAAAGAATGAAGCCTATCTATGTATGTAATTAACTAAAAATAAAGCTTAAACTATATTAATAGTATGTGCACAGCAACTACAATTTCAAAATATAACCTTGGAATATATCAAAAGAAAAACAAAATAATATTCATCGATCGAAAGAATACGCATATACAATCACAGAGTGAACACAAAAGAGGAAAATACACATAATTTGGAAGTTAAATTGAAAGTAAAATGGAAAACGCATTTGAGTTGTACATTGCATGATAAGAAAAACAATTGCAATGCAAAAAAACAAAAACAAAGAGAAATACATCCAATGCACATGCTACCCACACGACCATTCACAGATATGTACATTTTTATTATTATTATTATATTATAAAATGAATGATTTTCAATATATTAAAAAAGATTATTGTTTATTACTTTGTTTTTATATAATAGCTTTATTCTTCATTCGACTCTACATATTAATGTGTGCAAATAAAAATAATGTCGATATAATTTAAGGCAACCGGCAATGCCATTGTCACAGGTGAAATTATAATATTATTGGTTTGACACATTTAATCAAAGAATTAAAAAATATGTACCCAATAAGGTAAGAGAAGATTATATATGTTTAGTTATTACAAATCAGCTACAATTAATTACTTAATTACCAACAACAAAAAACAAAACATTACAAGATTACAAATTATACAAAATTATGTGTATGAGAATAATGAAACACTTTAAAATATACAGAGTTTTTACCTGGCAAACATAAAACAACAAAACTTTAGAAGACACAGGAATAAGCGATTCGATTTGCATATTGGCTTTACAGCTCGAAACTAAATTTGGATTGACGTACAAAAGTTCTTCCAGGAATAATACATATTCATTTTGATGAGAAGTTTTATACGTAATAGCTTTGAAAACACCCACAGGAGTACACAATTTTCAATATTCGCGGATTAAGAACGATTGATGGCGGTGCAGTGGATTTGAAAACACAAATGACTTTATATAGGTACCTTTTGAGATACATAATTATATACACAATTACAATATATGATTGTACAAGGTGCAATGATAAACAGTAATTATAGAATATAGATTAGAATATATACGTGTAATTTTGCGATACTTGTAATATTGGTATTTGTCCAATCGTGAATCCTAACATTGTCTTATTACTTTAAATAAACATATTCTAATTACACTCACCATCAAAACTCAACTTTTGCGAGTATCTGGAACTAACCCGATTATTTATAGAAATGGTGGCCCATACGAATAAAACCACATGAAAAAACTCGGAAACCTACAGTCGGATGCAAACGACAGTAGGAGACCCTGTACTTTGATTTGCCCTGGGCGTCGATAACAGCAGCAGCATATATGAACATACACATACACATGCACTTATACATACACACATACACTTATACATACAAATATACGCGAAAATACAAACAATAACCAATACTCATATAGAAATTCAAACTCACAAACAAAAATCACGCATACGCCTTAGTGCCCCCGTACACTGTAGCTTCCCCCCTCCCCAAACCAACTACAGAAAATTGATTGTCCAATATCTCCGGTCTTTATTATCCGGGCTGCAACTCGCACCAAACATGCAAAGCATCTAAAGCTGTAATCAAAATGAATCCAGTGACTCTTAAACTGTATATACTAAGAACATTTTTGTAAATTTGAGGGGGAGGAGATGAGATATCAAATTAAATACATAAACTTGGCCTGCCTATGTAATACACGAACCAAACAAAAAAAAATTAAGTATCTAACGGACTCGCAGACGGACAGACAGACAGACAGACAGGGCTATATCAACTCAGCTCGTCGTCCTGATCAAGAATATATATACTTTATGTGGTCTGCCACGCCTCCTTCTGCCTGTTACACACAATTGTCATTTGCACAATCTTAATAAACCTTTTTGTACTTTTTTAAAGTACAGGGTCTAAAAATGGAAAGGCTTGCCTGGCCAGATAGCGCTGTTCGGATGTTAGCAAACATCCTCTTCAGGGACCATAAAATTTTATATTGTCGAACTGTCTGTATATGTATGAGCGTTAGACACAAATCTGGATTTAAGCTCGTGATCCCTAGATTGTGAGGCGAATGCCTTACCAAGGAAGCGTGCAAGAATAGAGCAGAAGATGCATAGAATATTTGGCGCGACTTGCAGCCCAATCGGATAATAAACACCGTAGATATCAGACAGTCACTTTTTAAGAAGTACAGGGGTACTTAAAAAAAGTTCAAAAGGGTCTATTCAGTTTGTGCAAATGACATTTGTGTGTAAGAGGCAGAAGGAGGCGTGGCAGACCCCATAAAGTATATATTTTTTGGTTCGTGTATTACATAGGAAGGCCAAGTTTATGTTTTTAATTTGATATCTCAGCATGTACAGTTTTAGAGTCACTGAATTACTGGATGAATAAAGCTTTAGATGCTTTGAATCTTTGGTGCGATTTGCATCCCAATCGGATAATAAACACTGGAGATATTGGACAATCAATTTTCTGTAGTTGGCATTTGGTTGGGGGAAGGGGGAAGCCTCAGTGTACGCGGGCCCTAGGGCGTATGCGTGATTTTGGATTGTGAGTATATATGTACATATGTATATGTATGCTGCTGCTATTATCGACGACCAGGGCAAATCAAAGCACAGGGTCTCCTACTGTCGGTTGCGTCCGACTGTAGCAGTTGCAGTATACGCTACCGCTCAGTGCGTATGCGTTTTTTGTGAGTATATGTGTGTGTCGCACGCAACCGACAGAAGTAAACCCTGTAATTTGCTTAGCCTTGTTCGTTGATGGCAGAAGCATATACATATGTACATAGACACACTCGCATACACTTATACAAATACGGACAAATTCAAACACAAACCAATACTCACATATACATACATACATACATTTAAAATCCTGCATACGCTCTGGCGGCCGCGTACACTGTGGCTTCCCCCTCCCTGTGTCCATTCCCTAGTATTGGTATTGGGATCAGATATCCAAAATAAAACATAAATTTCACCTACCTATGCAATACACGAACCTAAAAAAAAGAATTGAGTCTCTAGCTCTTGAAGTTTCCGAGATCTATGACTCAGCTAGTCATCCTGATCAGAAATACATTTATTTACTTTGTGGGGTCTGCAATGCCTCCTTCTGCCTATTAAGCAGGCCATCCACGTTCGAATTTGTTCGGCGAATATGTATGTTGTGCTCGACGAAATGTTCGTCGATGGTGGTAGTGTTCGGGTCCACATTTCGTGTTCGACGTTTTTAACCAATTTTCTTGTGCAAAGACGTGCGCGCGCTTTCCTTTTGCTCCGTTAGAAGATATGTATGTATGGATGAATTTTTGGCGCTTTGCGAACCACTCTTTCATCCACATACTGTGCTTCCTTTTTTTCGCTAGTTCTTTTTTATTTTTACTCAAAAGAAATCATGCTTTATGCTGCTGATCGAAAGCAGCAGCGACCAAAATCAAAAGTGGCAAAAAGACAAGTGCATGAATTTTTGCGACTGCGACTGCCGAAAGTCGACGCTTGCTGCAGCTACAAAACAGAAAGCAAAACAACGAAAACGGCGACTGTTGCTGATTTTTGATTTTCGTTGCTGTTTGATTTTTACTTATGCTTTGACTTTGGCAGAAGCAGAAGCAATTTTTTATTTCATAAATCTCGCTCGCAGTTGAAGCAGTGAAAAGCAAAAATATTGCGACCTCTGCTACTTCGACTGCAGTTTTTTAAACACTGGTGGAAAGTAGCGAATATCTTAAATTAAAGCCTCTCTATGTATTACGCTACAATGGATGAGGATGATTAAAAATAGACGACCAGAGCAGTAATACAGTCGAGTCGCGATAATTCGTACCCCGCTTATTCGAAATTCTCAATAGCTCGTAAATATTTGTCTCATTGAAAAAATTCGATAATTCGTAAAAATTTCATACATTTTGGTCCCCTCGATAATTTGTAATAGTTTATAACGAAAAGAATTTTAAGAAGAAAATATTATTATATGTATGTATGTATGTAGTTATGCGGCATTTACGCCGCTAGACATGCTGCATTTTGTGTTGTCACTCATTGTTTAAGTTTACTGATTTTTAGACCCTGTACTTTAAAAAAGTACAAAGGGTCTATTAGGTTTGTGCAAATGACATTTGTGTGTAACAGGCAGAAGGAGGCGTGGCAGACCCCATAAAGTATATATATTCTTGATCAGGACGACGAGCTGAGTCGATATAGCCCTGTCTGTCTGTCCGTCTGTCCGTCTGTCTGTCTGTCTGTATGAACACCTAGATCTCGCAAACTATAAGAGCTAGAGACTTAATTTTTTTTTGTTAGGTTCGTGTATTACATAGGCAGGTCAAGTTTATTTCAAATGTTTGAAAAGTCATCCCCCTCCCCCTCAAATTTACAAAAATGTTCTTAGTATATACAGTTTTAGAGTCACTGGATTAATTTTTTGCAGGATTAAAGCTTTAGATGCTGTGAATGTTTGGTGCGAGTTGCAGCCCAATCGGATAAGAAACACCGGAGATATTGGAGAAACAATTTTCAGTACCAGGCATTTGGGTAGGGGAGGGGGGAAGCCACAGTGTACGCGGCCACTAGGGCGTATGCGTGATTTTTGATTGTGAGTATGAATGTATGTATGAGTATTGGTTATTGTTTGTATTTGAGCGAATATTTGTATGTATATGTGTTTGTGTGTATGTGTGTATGTATAAGTGAATGTATATGTTTATGTGAGTATGTTCATATATGCTGCTGCTGTTACCGACGCCCAGGGCAAACCAAAGTACAGGGTCTCCTACTGTCGGTTGCGTTCGACTGTAGCTTTGCGTCCGACTGTAGCTTTCCCTACTTTTTAATTTACTGTTACGGTTTAAACTGCATTTAATATTTTCGATAAATAAAAATATCGGTAATTCAAAATACCCCGTAATTCGTAAAAAATGTGATCCCCGTGCCATTACGAATAATCGGAACTCGACTGTATATTATTATTATGATTTTACCACTACTTCAGTGAAATATTTTTATTTCGCTCTTTCTGAACATTTATGCTTTATCCTGTCATAGGCCTGTCGGAATATATATACATATGTATGAAATATTCGATATATCGCTTACGAAATCCATTAGATGTTTTTTTTCGACCTGGCAAAGCTTTAGTTTGAGAATCAAATTTGCTATGCTGCGTACACTTATGCAAACACTTTTTATACAATGTTTTTCGCTTTCAAGAGATTTAGACATTCTGCGTACTAAAATGTAAAATAAACAAATTATTTAATATAAAAAGCAGCGATATATGCGGATATTTTAAATGTAAGTTTCTTTATTAACTGCGCCTCAATAGAGGAGAACGTATAGAACGTATATAGAAGTTAAATTCTTTACATGCATTTTTCAGACACACACACATTTACAATAGACGATTATGCTAGCGACGCTGTTGTTCGCCATTTTTGTTAACTTTTGTTGTCCTTTATCGGATTTTTAAATTGAAGAAAAAATCGGAGTTACTGCGCTCTAACAGATATTTACCCAATATTTTCTTATAATTATTTAATTGATTATCTTTATTGTTATTTTTATTACTATTTCATAATAATTTTTTACTCTTGACTCAAAATCGCTTTTAATTTGCACTTTGTTTTGAAAAGTGGTCCTATATCTGGGCAATGGCCTGTCGGAATAAATGAATTTATATACTACATATTTCGTTTACGAAATTAGGTGACAGACGGACATGTCTAGATCGACTCAGCTCGTCGTCCTGATCAAGAATATATCTACTTTGTGGGGTCCGCCACTCCTCCTTCTGACTGTACATTTCTGAGTTGCACAAGCCTGATAGACCCTTTGTACTTTTTTAAAGTACAGGGTCTAAAAAGTTCTTTAATAAAGAAGTAAAGTCAATTTGTATGTTTTTAAATATTTTAAAAATAAATTAAATGAATAAATGAAAACTATCTATTTTTATAAGATTTGGTCGAGGGGTGTCCTAAGTTTGATTCTAATATTTTTTTTAAAAAACAATCGATAGTATCGATGGTTTCATCTGAAAACTATCGAAAACATCGATGGTGGCCACCATCGATTCTTTTCCAGCTCTAGTATGAACACCTAGAGATCGTTAACTGTAAGAGCTAGAGACATCATCCTTCTTCCTTTACGATATGTGTACATACATACATAAGTGTGTATGCGTGGTAGCGTGGGACTTTACGATATGTGTGCACGTGTGAGTGTTTGTCAGCGTGTGTGGCTGTGCAAAGGAAAGTACCGGGTCTCCTAGTAGAAGACTCCTACTGTCTATTGAATCCGACTGCAGCTTTCCGAGTTTTTAATATTAACAATTATTTTATTCAAAATTGAGCACATTTTTTTTTGCTAGTACGATTATATTACTTTTCTCAACTTTACAATATTGATATTTTTTTATTCTATAGAAACCAGTTTCTCATGCGCTGGCTGCTCAGTCGCGTGTTCGATGGTTATGTTGCATGTTGAATGAACCAAATCGTCGCGAAATTCATAGGACCGCTTTTTCGGCTGTATGGCGGCTCTATATATTGTATGCTTAATGCTTTAATACTTATTAAAAAATACAGGGTCCAAAAAGTTTATAATTTGCTTATGTATTATAACTATTAGTGTGGCTTAGGGGTTAGACGGGGAGGTTTCGCAATCACAAATTATATTAATTTTCCCCATACTTTTTAAATATTTTTGAGTATTTCAGCACTGTACTACAACAGATGTATTTTTGGTCGCTGCTCCGTACAAGCGGCATCACTGTGCAAAGTAGCGTCACGTGGTATTTTCACATATACATAATAGATGCATAAATTTTATATTTTTTAATTCGATTATTATTGCAACAATATTTTTAAAAATATCAAAATCAAAAGTTTTTTTTCGCGATTTTTTTCTGAATTTTAGAAATATCAAAAAATACTGCAGCTTTAATTATTATTTGCTTTATATGGAATTCTCACTATGCTTAATATGTTTAAGCGTCAATGTGTTTTCGTCTATTTGTGCATCTGTCTATTCTGTTTAAAAAAAAAGTTGGTTTCGTTCCAGATAGAAATTGATTGTTGCCTAGTGTAATTTGAAAGACACACAAATATTATACAAATTATTTTATTTAAGAGGGTACAAATTAATAAATTTATTTTACCTAGTCATAATTATTAGCAACAAAAGAATCTTTACGCAACACTGTGTTTAATTAAATTTAAGTTGAAACAATTTTCTGTAAGTCTAGAAAGAAAACCGCCCATCATAAAATAATAACCCATTTCCACGGAAGTAATTTTTAGTAATTTTTTGTATTTTTCGAGCAAAAGTGCCAAAAATGTAATTTAATTGTTCAACTCGAATTAAATCAGTTTTTTTTTGCCACTGTCATAATTCAAACAACACGGCCTCGACCTTCGCGCGTTGTTTCTGTTTTGCATACATATTTCCATATTTTTAATAATATTCCCCACCATTTGTCTAAAAGATTTGACCGAAATGCAAACAATTAATAAGGAACTTGCGGCATTTTTGCGATGAATCAATGAATATGTCGTGATCGATAAGAAAAACAAGCAACATTTCGGGGCGAAAAGAGTATAACAAATTACTAAAAATTACAATTTTGTTGTATGTTGTTTGTAGAGTAATTTTTTGGCATTTCTCTTAACCCTGGAACGTCATCCTTATTTTTTGTACATTAACGTCATCCTTGGTCAATATAACTACGACCTATTTTATGTGAGTCCGAAATATGTCGTGAGCAAAATTAAATACCAAAATATATTTCTTAATTATATTTGAACATATTTCGTTCAATATTTTTTATCACTTTTGAAAGTTTTTTGGAATCTTTAACTTAAAAAAATCGTTTCACAGCTCTTTTTTTTTTTTTGGCAAATAGCTCGTTTTCAACAAAAAACTACGTCATTTACATGCAAAAAATCCAATTATCGAATACTTACGATGTGTCTAATGCATTGTCCAACTTTTACTATCCACTATTAAGTTACTGACAAACACTACACGAAAAGGGCGACTAAAATAAACGGTATAAACAGGTTTTAATTCAAAAATCGCGCGTAGTCATTTTGACGAAGGATGACGGTGTAGGGTTAAATTACTGGAGCTAGAGTATAAATCACTAAAAATTACTCCCTTCGAAATGCCCTAAAATATATTGATATACACAACTAATGTCACAGCGGTACAGGCAAGGAAAAGTGGGAAACGGATTTCTAAATTGTAGGGTTAATCAGGATGATTTGATGCAAAATGGTCGTTATTCGTTATTCAATACGTTAACATACATACAAACATACTTATATGCAAAGATACGATGAAACGAATTTGTGTATTTTTAGCGAATGGCCCTGTGTAGTAGTAGTAGCCAGCGCTATTATTCTGTTATTTTAGTTTTTAAACTACATATGAATATTTAATAAATATCCAGGAAAAAATATAAATTTAAATTATATAATCAAAATATTGTTTTAGATATATAATATGTACATACATACATATATTGTTAATTGTAATCGAAAAAGACACTGTTTAAAAATAAAAAACAAATATCTCTCAAGATGCAATAAGTCGTTTACAAGGTAAAACAAAACTTTAGCTAACCTCCAAACTATGATAAAATTCTTGAGACCAAAATGCGTTTATTATGATGTAATTATGAATACATAAAAATTAATTTATAATGCCATATAGAAAAAACCAAAAGGCAGCACTCAAATTTTAATGCGACTCTGAAATATATTTTGATCGTAAATCGCTATCAATTTGTTGACTGTTATATGCGTCAATTACACAAACAACATATCAGGCAGATAATTATAACAATATCTCTACGGTAATGTTACGTAACTATGTGCATATGTTGTTAAATTAGCCAATTATGTATCTTGTGTTTTGTATGTAATATATATATATATACGAAAGCTGTGTTTGAAAATATAAATTATATATCTGTATACAGACGTACATATGTATGTACGTACATTGTGTCAATTAAATTTTAGACTGTAGGCATTGCATACTGATGAAAACTGAGGAAAGACAGTTCGTTACAGTATATGTACATATGTTGTGTATATACTATGTACATACATACATACATACATAAAAGAACAAGTACAAATTCCGTATTACATTTTGTTATAGCTGAAATGATTTTACATATGCATACATATGTATGTATGCGTACATATGTACATATGTACATATGTGCACACTTAAGCAGGCCATCCACGTATGAATTTGTTCGGCGAACATGTTGTGTTCGACGAAATGTTCGTCGTTGGTTGTAGTGTCGGGTCCATATTTCGTGTTCGAAGTATTGTTCGACAAAAATATGTTTTCTGTCTTCGTTGTGTTCGGCGAACAAATTCGAATGTGGACGGCAATGTTGGCTCGAACATAAAACCAAACATAAACCAATTGCCAGTGCAATAAACCAGTGCGCGCGCTTTCCTTTAGTTCCCTTAAAAGATTTGTATGGGTGAATTTTTGGCACTTTGCGATCCACTCTTTCATCCACATAGTTCTTTTTTATTTTTTGTTCTCCACAAAAATCTGTATTGCCATTAACGCAATTACAGTCTCGGTGTCCGCTGGCATGTTGACTGTACCAATGTATAGAAAAAATTATGTTCTAGAGAAATGTTCGCACTCGTTGGTGGCAAATGAAATTCATGTTCGACAACATATTCTCCGAACAAATTCGAACGTGGATGGCCTGCTTTACACTCCCATACCACCGGCAGTACAAGACCTTGTACTACGCAAGTTGCAGAACATCAATATACATACATACATATGAACATATGTTTTAAACATAGCTTGCAAATAACTGTTAACCGATTCGTGCGGTCTCAAAATAAGTGTTCTTCACTCAGACTTTGAGCAAAAAGTCTGAGAGCAAACGATTGAATTGCTCGCACATAAATTTTGCTCGCGCTCAGTCGAAGAACAGGTTTTGCTGTTCTCGTTCGGTCTGCTCATTCTGGGACCGTTTGCCCACGATCGACGATTCCAAAAGTTTTTTTTGTGCATGTATGTGTATGTGAAGTTTCTTGGGTTCTACGCGTCACTTGGCTTTGTGAATTTCGCTTGTGTACAGCAAATTTATTAGAAATGGGACGTGAATGCGATAAAAACGTGCATACATTTTTATATTTAATTCAATTGACAATAAATCAGTGCATTTTATTTTAAGGGAACGACGGAGGTTCAATAAGTTTTTAAAACCTTTATTGGTTGTTAAGTTAAATTCAATACAAATTAATTAAAAAGAAAACTATTAGTTTTTTAAATAAAATATTAGTCTGAAATATGAAAACTTCATATTTAAAATTTCAAGAAGTTTTTTCGTGAAAATTGAATGTTACAATAGTAATCAACGTACCACTATGCAGCGAAACAAAGACAAATTATTGAAAAGATTTTTTGCGCTAACTTTTTCAGTCAATCGGTCTTTTAATAAGTCTCTTTACGCAAGCGTCACTCGTATCTCTCTTTGTGCGATGTTCGGTAAACAAGCGTTTCACGATCAGCTCATCGTAATGCGTTCAACAGAAAACCAAAACAAAAAGAATCAAAATAGGGATTCCTGAAACTGATTTTGATTTGATTTTGATTTGCTTTTAGATAATCAAAATCAGTTGACGGAATGACCTGATGTTGTTTGATTTGATTTTGATTTGCTTTTGATTTTCAGAACATCTGGCAGCCTTGCCATGACACTGTTCCTCTTTCTCTTCAAATTCTAAAACATATTTAAAACTTTAAATAATTCAGTAATTTATTATAAAATTGCAGAATGCTTACAAAGTATTCCATTTTCAAATAGCTCTAATAAACACCAAGTGTTGCCACTAGTTTTCTAAATAGTAAACGGTCACACAAGGGTGAACGGTCTCACAGCAAGATAATCAAAATTAAAATCAGCTCCGGATCTGATTATGTTAAAACTTTTAGTGTGACCGTCATTTCCGTACTTTCTTTGGTCACACACAAAATTTTGTATGGAACAGCTGCGAACAGCTGATTGTCATAATCAAAATCAGTTTCAGGAATCCCTATAATGTCTGCTGCTCAGAGATAGAACGAAATTGCATGTTTTTTTTCGGTTGTTCTCGCGAGCAGAGCGTAAAGGGAAAAACGGTTAACAGTTATTTGCAAGCTATGGCTTTAAATCATTGTTATTATTAAAATATGTGTATAGTTTGTCCTTACAAGTTATGATTATGTGCGTATAAAATGCATTTTCTCAATAAATGTAACTCTATGATTGATACTTGTGTTAATGTACGGCCAGACGTTACCCTGAAAATGATCTGGAATTAAACATTCGACAAAAGCGAATAACTACGAGGATCGTCAAACTATTAACTAGTCGGTACACAGAATTACAAAATACTTAAATAAAATATCAGCAATAGATATAATAAATAGAAATATTATTCTTATACAGGTAAATTTGTATCTTATTAAAAAATATATTGATTACACTGAGAAGAATCAAAGGAAGAGAAGCAATGCTTATTATACATATGTATGTATGTATGTTTTTCAACAAAAGACATATTCATACTACAGTGGTCGGCCAGCACAACCCTGACTCTGGAAATTTCTCTGCCGGCATGAGAGAAAATTTTACGTAAATTCAGCTTGTGTCGCCATTACACACATTGTAAACGATTATCTGGCTTCGGCAAGCTTTGAATTTCTTTAACTGTTTAGTCGATAAATCAAGGTCTCGCTGCGCAACTAATCATATACACACTGGCAAAGATTACGAGTTTTTTCTTTTCAAAAATATAGAAGGAGACGCGTAATGCCTGATTTGCTGATGTATTACTCCAATATGTTAATTTTTAGACCCTGTACTTTAAAAAAGTACAAGGGTCTTTTAAGATTGTGCAAGTCAGAAATGTATGTAAGAGGCAGAAGGAGGCGTGGCAGACCCCACAAAGTATATATATTCTTGATCAGGATGACGAGCTGAGTCGATCTACTAATGTCTGTCTCTCTGGCCGTCTGTCTGTCCGTCTGTATGAACACCTAGATCTCGTAAACTGTCAGAGCTAGAGACATCATATCTGACAGTTATATGCCCCTATAGTGCAAGCAGATCGAACTATAGATCAAGTCCGACTGTTAGGTAATATGGTGCAAAAATTACCGCTTGGAAAAGCTTAGTTTAGTTTAGTTTTTCCCTTGAAAACAACAGTGCCCATAACAAAATCGTCTGCTGTACATGTGTGTGTGAGTCTGTGTATGATAGGCGAATAGCGATCATATGCAAGGGAAAAATACATGTAAAAAAATAAACTTTGACGATTTTTCATGACTAAAAAAAGGTTTCCCGACAGATAATTTTTTCGCCATAATTTATGATAAATCGGGCTCTATCTATGGGTTTAAAAAATAAAACTCGAAAAGCTATAGTCGGATTCAACCGACAGTAGGAGACTCTGTACTTTCCCTTGTACACACGCTACTTAACACTCACACATGCACACATATCGTAAAGTCACACGCAACCACGCATACACTCTTATGTTCATACTTAATATATGCTCGCACTGCTCCCCCCCTTGTCTAGTACAGGAAATTGAATCTTGAATATCTCTTGTGTTTATTAACCGATAGAGCTACAATGAATGAAGCTCTGATGAAGGTTATCATAAGATTATTGTATGCTAAAGCACAAGTTTGTATCTTTAAAATTGTGGCTGTGGTGGGTTTTCGCCGTTTTTAAGGCGGGCGTGAGGTATCAAAGTTCTAACACAAACTTGATCTGCTAGCACTATAGGGGCATCTAACTGCCAAATATGATGTCTACAGCTCTTACAAACGTAATAGACCCTTTTGTACTTTTTTAGAGTACAGGGTCTAAAAAAAGTGTATGACAAAATAATCTATTGCAAACATACATATATACATATGTATTTATGTACATACATACACATATGCATACATAAGGTAATGCAAGCAAATATTTTTGGAGTGAAAAACATTAAATAAAAATGTAATAATTCTATACAAATAAATATAGATATTGCCTGTACATATGTATGTAAGTACATGTATATCAACAATTTTGAAAAAGAACAAATATGAATGTTTAAATACATATGTATGTAAGTACATATGTACATACATACATATAAGGTATTCCTTTGGTTGATTGCCTTGTAAAATATAAAGATATTTCTGTTCAGTATAAATATTATTAAATTACTCAATACCAATCAAATTGATGTGTTACTTACTTTTAACGAGCAAGAGGACACAGATCATCATCTCTTTTGCTCCTGCCCAGCGTTTTATAGGACCAGGTTTTGGAACCTGAGAGTCTACTACCTCACAGACCTGACAGACCTTGCGAAAATTGAACCACGGAATCTGTCCCCTTTTATAAAAGCCACAGGCTGGTCTTAATCCTTGTTGTCGGCGTAGAGTTGAGTCCATGCGACATAACAATGGGCTTCGTCTGGCCGAAGTGAGATAGGTTAGGTTAGGTTAAGCGGTAGTTAAGGAGTGATCATTAGCTCACTTAGGCCAAAAGAGGCCCATTGTAATACCCCACGGACAAATTTGAACTACTGCGTTTTAGACCAGCCTGAGGCTTTAATGAACCATCTTAGATTCCTTGGCTTTATTAGCGCAAGGTCCGTCGGGCCTGTTAGATGGTAGTTTCCCAGGTAAAAGAACCTGGTTCTAGAAAGGGCAGGACAGGAACAGAAGAGATGATGGACTGTTTCCTCTTCTTCTTCGTTACGACAGTCATTGAAAGGGGCATGGAGTCTAGCAGCGTAGAAACCTATGAGTGTATTGTCAACAATTTTAAGCTTGTTAAGATGCTTGTGTAGCCTGCAATGTCCTGTTAGTATGAAGGTGACCAGTTTAAGTGAACTTTTGATCATTTTTAGGCAGTCCTCAATTCTCTTCTTGTTGTAGCTTTCTAAGAGCATTTTGCTCTGTCTGGCTCCCTTATATGTTTCCCAGTATAATTTGCTGTCCCTTAGAGCTTATGCATTGTCTGACAAAGTTGGGTTCAAGACCTAGAAGAGGCTCGTAACTTCCTCCGCAACTTCGTTGCCTGGGACTCCTGCATGGTCGGGTACCCAGTATACGATCACTTTATTTGATAGTCCTAGACGGTTCAGTGAGCGTATGCATTGCCAGACCAGTCCATCTACATACATCAATATCTTTGGAGACATCCCCCAATTTTTCCCAGCGAGCCCTCTGGAGATAATCAGCGCAAGTGTGGCTTTACTAGTGGCTTGGTCTACGTGCCGTTTCCATGATAGTCGTTTGTCTCCTCCATGGTTATTGGTCGCATGGTTAATGGTTTAATCGTCTAATGCTACAATTGTGGTTTTAGCTGAGTTAATGCTAACGCCCACATCTCTGCACCATAATCCCAGCCCTAAAGTGACCATGTCACATAAGGTATGCGAGAATTTTCCTCTACAGATGATGGTAATGTTATTGGCATAATCTTGACATTCAATAGCACTTTTCGATAGTTTGTGTAGTAGCTCATAAACTACCAGACTTCACAGGAGTGGTGGGAGGACAGCCTCTGGTAGTCTGGGCTTTTACTGTTGTGCCGCTGATCGTAACCTCGACAATCCTAGTGTCTAGTAGCTGCGCTAACCACTTTATCAGGAATGTTCCTGATGTTTAATGCTCTCTTTATGGCATGGCATGCTGCAGTTGCCGCTTGCGACCGCTTACTGTCTCGCCGCTTGGCCATAGCGGTCTTGGTTGGTCCAGCTACCGCAATAGCGCCAGGCACTGTTCCCCTCTCTACAGGCGTCCGTGTGACCGGACTGCAACCTAATGTAATCCGTATGGTGGACGAACTGGACTGCCATAGCCCCCGTTAGCACGGTAAGTCCTTTATACTCCTGATGCGGACAGTTATCAGTGAGGCTCCGTATAAATGCAATCCTTTACCCCTACCAACAACCATTCTCTCTAACACTAGTCTATGCCGTATCATTAAGGGATACTAACACAGGTTCATCGTAGGACGGTTTAGCCGGGTCCTTCCTGTGCACACAGAAAACTGGAAACTCGTTGCCTAGCCGATACTCTCGGAGAGGGTTCAGTTGTGGATGTTGTCAGCCAAACTAGCAATATAGAGAGGTAGCAATTTGAAAGTCACAATAGCTTGTCAGTCGCGATCAAACTCTCGTTGAGTAAAGACTTGCCTACGGACCGCTGCGAAAGCAACTCAACATCAACAACAACAACAACCTCCAAACAACCGTTATTTTTCTTATTCTGGCGCAGTGCTCATTCGCCCTGCTCTGCTGTGATTGGTCGCCTCAGGCGCGCGATCGAGCATCGTCTTGCATGCACACATCACATTGATTTCCAAGAACTGCAAACAACAATAACAACAAGGAAAACATCAACACGTGCAGCTGCTGTCGAGCTCCGACGCAGCCTTTTTGCTCCTGTCCCCCGCTCCCCCGACCACCATTATGGACTGGCAAGCTGCGCCTCGCGCTTATAAACCTGTCTATAAAACGAAGAAGTCAAACACTCCGTCCAGTATTTCGGACTCCGACAACTCCAGTAGCTATCCCGAACCGGGTGAAAACAAAAGAAAACCCGTGCGCAACCACTCTAATGGTGAACCAAGTACTAGGAAGGTGAACCGCACCCAGGAACAGCCCAGTACAAGTGCAGCGGAAGCTGCAAAATTGCAAAACAACGCATTTACGTTGCTCTCCACAGACGACGACGACTCCAGCGACGACGAGGAACATAAGAAAATGGAAACCACTGATATGTATAAGCAAAACATCTGAGCCCAAACCTAAACCTAAGCAGATTAAACCGCCACCCGTGTTTATTCCGGACGTTACGAGCATTGGTGCACTGCTCAAGAGCACTAAGGCATTGAGCACCAACAGCATGGGCTTCACCTACAAGGCTGGGCGCGATAACAGCGTCAGGGTTAATGATGCCTGATAAGGCTAGCTTCTCGGTACTAAAATCTATGTTGGACACTACCAAGAAAAGATACTATACCTTTCAACCTCGTGACGAACGGGCGTTTAGAATTGTGGTCAGTGGGCTACACCACACCACTAACCTGGACGACATTAAAGAAGAGCTAGCCTCCATGGGTCACAATATGCGGGATCTCCGAAATGCCACCAGTATACAACTCGGTTGTGACTGTTGAGCCGCCAATGAAATTTAACGATGTCATCCAGTGCTTCCGCTGCCAGGGATTTGGCCACTCCCAACGCTACTGCCAACTTGAGCACAAATGTGCCAAGTGCGGCGCCGGGCATAGCACAGCTGATTGCACTAAGAACAAAAGTGAGCCGGCTTGCTGCGCGCACTGCCAAGGTGACCATCCTGCTTCATACCAAGGCTGTCCGGCTTACAAAAAGGCTAAAACTTTGGCGGCCCTCAAGGAAAACCCCTGGAGACAGCAAAACGCCCGGTTTCCCCAACCTCGGGGAACTAACCCACCCAGGTCCACCAATAACAACACCTACGCCAACGTTGCTCGTGGAGAGAACCCTTCCCAGACCCAGACCCAAGCCCAAGCTAACAACAACACCGCAACTCCAAACGCCCTAGAACCCATGCTCAGACGAATTGAGACTATGATGGAAAACATGATGGAGAAAATTATTAGCCAAATGACACAGATGATGGCTACAATCCTTGCAGAACTATGCAAGTGAAAACCCATATAGTCATATGGAATGCTAACGGTCTATGCAACAGTAGGCCCGAGGTCGAAAACTTCCTTAAAACGGAGTCAGTAGACATTCTCTTCATCTCCGAAACCCACTTCCCCCACAAATCCTACCTTAAGATCAGTGGTTATGACGTTCTTCATGCCAACCACCCGAGCGGCACTGCGCGTCGAGGTGCTGCAATTCTTATAAAAAGCGGCATTAATTATGTTGAACTGCCTCCCATGCAAGAAGCATGGATACAATGCGCCCGAGTCAAACTGATTACCCCCACAGGCGACCTCACTGTTGCCGCCATGTATATTCCTCCTAGGAGCGACGTCGGTAAAGGACACTTTACGTACCTGTTTGACAGCCTAGGACCCAGATTCCTTGTAGGTGGTGACTTCAATGCTAAGCACCCCTACTGGGGCTCTCGCCTTCGCAACCCCAAAGGAACGGCTCTGCACAAATGCCTGCTCAACTGCTGCCTTCACTGCTACTCTACAGGTGAGCCGACATACTGGCCAACGGATCCCCACAAGCTCCCAGACTTGCTCGACTTCGCTGTCTCCAACGGCATAAACCCCACCACAGTACAATGTACGCCCAACAACGACCTATTTTCCGACCACAGTGCCGTGACTCTGCGCATCAACACTCCGATCGAGAAGAAAAAGGCTCGTCGCCGGATTATAGGCAAGTACACGTGCATTGAGAGCTATAAGACCTCGATGCAAACCTGTCCTCGCCCAAGGACATTGACGAAGCCATAGAATGCTGTGCACAGGACATCTACAACGCGGTTCCCGGTACGCGTTCTCGCCCCCACGCAACCAACCCCGCCCAGGCCACCATCCCGAGACCTACACCTCTGGTCCCCTGAAGTCGCCGCCCAAGTTGCCGAAAAGAGGCGCCTTAGACGTGTCTGGTTCCTCTCCAGAAACCCCTGGGATAAGAACCTATTCAACAAGGCAACGAAAAACTTGAAAGAGTTTCTTCAAGTTCTTAGGAACCAGGCGTTTGACAACTTCCTTGAAGCTTTGGAACGTGGAGATCCCGTTCACAATCTGAGGCATGTGACCAAGCACATCAAGAGACCTATCAGAAGATCCGCAGCCATCCGAACGGCCAATGGAATTTCATTTACGGAACACCTTACCAGCGCCTTCACACCCTTTGACAGGTGTACGAGAGCAGAACATCAAGAGACTCTAAGATACATATCCACCCCAAACCTAGACCCTACCCCCATCACCCCTAAAAGAAGAGTTAGAGCGGGAGCGTGCTGAGCTTAGCAACAACAAGTCTGCAGGAGCAGAAGGAATTGAGCCACTTGCGCTTAAACTGGTAACAGCACCCTGCACCGAGTTTCTGATGCTTTGAGATTGGGCATTTTTCCACCCCTTGGAAACGCGCAGAGGTAATCATGATTCTAAAACCATGTAAACCAGATTCCAATCCCGCCTCCTACCGTCCGATAAGCTTACTATCAAGATGCAGCATGGCATCATACCTGCAGAATCGAAAGCTCTACGTCAAACACGGCGATGCCAAGTCCGACACAAAACCCATATCTGCAGGTGTTCCGCAGGGCAGTATGCTTGGCCTGTTCCTGTACACGCTGTATACTTCCGCCATGCCCACCCTGCAAGATGAAAGAATGTTTACCGCCACATATGCCGATGACACTGCCTTCCTCGCAACGGCCGACTCCAGAGTTGAAGCATCATCAATAATTCAATAGCAACTAGATGCCCTGGGACCATGGCTGTCGCGCTGGAACATCACGGTGAACCCAGATAAGTCCACCTTCACAACCCTCAGCCTACGGCCAGGTGATTGCCCACCTGTCAGCTTGGAAGGGTCAACAATCCCTACAGAGCCCACACCTAAATATCTTGGCATGACCCTGGTCAGAAGACTCACCTGGCGCCCCCACCTTGCCCGCAAAAGGAAACAGGCAGAATGAAAACTGAGCAAACTATACTGGCTCTTAGGAAGGCGCTCTAGGCTTAAACTTAAAACCAAGCTGATGGTTTACAAGGCTATCCTGAAGCCCATCTGGACTTAAGAAATCCAATTATGGGGAACCGCCAGCAGAAGCAACAAATTTTTGATTCAGCGCTTCCAAAATAAAGCCCTCCGTATAATGTCCAACGCACACCCATATCAGGACAACAACTCCATTCACTCCGACCTCCACATCCCGTGGATCAAAGACGTCATTCAGAGCATGAGCAGCAGCTATGTTAACAGACTACACGACCACCCCAATTGCCTCGCCTTGTATCTTCTGGATAATAGCACCACGACACGCAGACTCCGCAGGAATCACCCGGTTGACTTTCCACAGGAGGACCCCAACTAAACCCTCTCACACATTCTACAAGGGCAAAGGTTGCGTTCGCAATCTTTAGCAGGGAATTAGAAAAAATATATTTTGAAGTTGCAGTAGCAATAGACCTAATAAAATCATAATAATTAATTAAACACAACGCTAATTATATGAGCTAATTTAGAAACGAACATTTAAAATTTAAAGAATATACTATGTATTAAACGAAACAAAAGTGACTTCTTATTTCTAACGGATACGCAATTTACAAATATTGGATGCAAATATAGTTATAGAATTACAATGGATTTTTTGATCATAGCTCTCATGACCAGTGACAATTTCAAACACAACTGACTACATTTTGTATAGGCTTACGACCTCAATGTAAACAGAGTAAAATTCTCTTCTGCTACTGGCCGCAGCCGACTGTATCTTTGTATCTTTTTAATGCAGCTCGTCATAAAAATTTAGTTTTCGCTCACCTGGGAATTGGAGGTGGAGAACTATCGGTAGAGCTATCGACACTATCGATGGTTGGCCACTATCAACTCGGTGCGGTGGGCACTCTCGATAGTGATCGATCGCTATCGTCGATAATTTGGTTTTTACATCTCTGCATTGAAATTATAAAAGAAAAGAATCGCGCGCGCGATTTTTTTTTTCCAAAAAAATTTCTCGCCTGCGGCGCTACTTTCCGTTCTCTTTTACCTAATGTTCATAACAATACTCTTCCTTTACCTAATCAAACTTTAAGTCCATTTGTATAATATTCTTCTTCTTAGGAAACGAAAAATGCGTTTCGCGACTATTGGTCGCGACATTGTGGCGCTTGGATCGGGAGCATGCATTTTGTGTATTCATAATTTGCGCATTGTGTATCGAATTAAGGTTAATCTTCAAAAATGAAGTGCGACTAAAATGTACGTCTTAATATTAAATAGTCGTTAATTACTAAGTATTTTACGTTGTAAACTGTTTGTTTTATTTATATTTCACGCATAAATGTATTCAAAGTGTGCAAAGTTTCGACATATATAGTATTTAAGCTAAGCACAATTTGACAAAAATTTTAAGCTTCACAGACCACTGTACCGATCACACAGACAGGCGCTTGTCATTGTGCGCGTGTTTGCGTAGCAACGGTTTCCAGCACATTTTGTATGGGAATTAGACAAAACTTTAAAGATTTATTGTGGCTAAACTAAGAGCGTCCCCAACATAATTTTGATACCCAAATGCTAGTTGAAGTACCCCCTATCTATGGTTTTTTTTTTTTTTTTTTTTTTTTGGAAGGGGCTCCACTAATAGATAATTACCGGATCGTTTTCTTTAAATCGGTAAGATATTGTGAACTTGTTTTTGTATTATAAAGTTAAAACTCAAATTTTGTGAGATAATAACAACAGTGCTATGCCATTGCTACTTTTACATTTTGTTGTGAAATACATACGCATACATACATACATGCATTTCTTGTGCATCTCTAGAACAGCTGTTTGGCGTAGTTTAAGTTTTTAAGCTGTGTTTTCTGTGTGCGTAAATATGCAAAGTAAGTTTTAAAATACTATTACTAGTGTTAGGAACATATGAATTTAATATTCTCTGAATAAATAGATGGATCAGCCATTGAGTAGTTACTCAATTAAACTTCAATGTAACGCTAATCGAAAGAGTAAAGTTTGGGAGATTTTTGGCGCCTTGCAAGTGACAAACAAATGCATTGAAGTGGACAAGGTGTTCTGTAGATTGTGTTTGGATGAGCAGAAAAAAGACTTGCTTTACTTTATGTTAATTTATTATTAATAAAGGCGTTTAAACGCATCTATACAATTAAAATAATACAAAGATTTTACTCTAGTCAAGTCAGACAAAAAATTACTGAATTTATTTATTTTGAATGCTTATTTAAAAAAAAAAAAGTTCTATACGCCGCCGGCCTCCGAGAAATTCGTCGGCTCAGCCGCCGCCGCCGGTTCTTTCTGACTACCACGCCGCCGCCGCCGAGTCATTTTGACCTCTACGCCGCCGCTGAAGCCTTTCATCATCGGCGTAAACCTCTAAATGCTGAAAGTAATTTACTGCTGTAATTTCCTTTGCTAGATACAAGCCGAAACAAATCGCCAAAAAAAAGAATTAATTATCGTTTTTTTTAAACCCTGTACATTATAAGAGTACAAAAGGATCTTTTACTATTGTGCAATTGATATTTGTGTGTAACAGGCAGAAGGAGGCGTGGCAGAAGGGCGACAAGCTGAGTCGATATAGCCCTGTCTGTCTGCCTGTATGACAGATATCGTAAACTGTAAGAGCTAGAGACATCATATGTGGCAGTTAAATACCCCTATAGTGCAAGCAGATCAAGTTTGTGTTAGATTTTTTATACCTGCCCCACTCCTGCTCAAAAAGCGAAAAATCACCGTTGCGTTATGTGTGTATGTGTACAAATTGAGCATTAGCTGCTGCAAAGGAAAGTGCAGGGTCACCTACGGTCGGTTGCAGCCGAGTGTAGCTTTCCGCGCTATTTTGCACAGTGTTTTAGAGATTTTACTTTCTTGCGTACTTAGCTTTGGGATAGCCCTTTTATATAATCATTCCCCTTCCGGATGAATGGAATCTAGACCCTTCAGGTCCCTTAAACTCAATTAAAATATTTACTGACGGCTTACAAATAAACAATCAAGTGGGAGTACAAGTTATCTACTGCGAGCCGGTCATAAATAAATCCTTTACACTGCCAGACCACTGGAGTGTCTTTCAAGCAGAAGAAATTGTAATTGTAATTGTTTATGAGTATATCTACAACTCAGAAGTCTTCAAATTACTTATACATCTACCCTGATAGCCAGGTGGCTATCAAGTTCCTTAAAGCGATATCATCAAACTCGATATCCGTATTCAACTGCAGCAAATCTTTATATGAGAAGGCCAAGCAGTTCATTATTCTCATCAGTTGGATTCCGAGATACAGAAATATTGATGGAAACTTTAAAGATGGTATACTGGCCCGAGGGGATTCCAGAGAAACGGTCCATCACCACTTCTGCTTCTACCCTGCCAGTAGGACTAGGTCATGGAACCTGGTACTCTACTACCTCTCAGACCTGACAAACCATAATTGAGTCCATCCTGAGGCTTTTTTTTAACACAACGTAGAAGCCTATGTGCTAGTGACCCCCGAGGGCCCTAACCACCGCTGCGCTTGATTCTCGATCTAGTCCGCACGGTTCCGAGGAGCGTTCGAACAGAAGCTGGGCCAAGTTTGGCCGGTAATAGGACATGCTCTTTATGGATGCTACCAGCTGTTATTAGCCTCACGATATTCATGATTACGTACTAGGACATTACAAAAGGCCAAGGGTATAACACTACCTGCCCAATCTGGTAGAAGTGATACGGTCGAAAGCTGTCTGGTCAATATTCTTGTATTCCGGGACTCAGGTGAAACGGAAAATAAACTGCTTGGTCATCTTAAGTAGAGATTTGCACCAGTTGATTACCGATATCAAGTTGAGGTATTCTGCTCAGTGGGTATACTAGTATATCAGTATACCAGTCTTGGGGATATATGCGCTTCTGGTTTAACTCCTATGCCTAGTACTAGGCCAAAAATATTTTTAGCCATTCTATGTCTCGTTAAGAGAGGTACTGAATTTAAGCGAGATCCGATTTGGCCTTAGTAAAATGACGTTTAGACGTAAATTGTGCTTCGCCCACTTTTTAAGTCCATGACGGGAGCTCGAATAAGCCTCCTGATCTACTAATAGAGCAGGAATTTTCTAGACCACTGTTGTATGCTTTTGTGAATGTGTTCATGGTTCATGAGAGAGGCACTGAAGTCTACAGAGCACGGCCCTTCTATCTAAGTACTGATGACACCTTAGCCCATTTCAGCAGCTTGTGACATTCATTATTATTTTTGATGTTCATGTTTGAATCCCACAAGTCGTTGGGATAAAACGTCACCCGCGGCATATCCCGGTTGCTGCGGGCAGCCTATTTGAAACTGGAGGTCGGCAGGCATCTGGAGTTGGCAAAGTACCGACCAGGCATCCCTCTGGGTATAGGTCCGTTCCGACTACCATTCGTCAGCATTCACGAGAAAGACATGACCTTACCGAGGATCTGCTTCAAGCCGGCCTCTTGAGGGAAGTATATTTGCATTTTGAGCAGTGTGTCATAAGCACCATGCACAAACTACTGTGTGCTAAAGAGACTTTACTTTGCTTAGCTTTTAAATTGCTACTTTGACACTTTTTACATTATATTTTTAATCAAAATCAAATCAAAATCAGTTTCAGGAATCCCACTATTATTTTGCAGTGTTTGATTATTCAAAATAACCAGACCTAGAATAAGCCGAATTGGCAACACTGGCTGTCACGTTTATGGGGTAATATTTTTTGGCCATAAAAACACGCAAAAAAGGCTAATAATTGGCAGCCCATGAATACAATTCGCCACATTAACCACTTTAATGAAATTCACAGTTGATTTGCTTGCACTATAGGAGGACCTATGTAAATATAGTACAGAAAATGGTGTCTCTAGCTTTTATAGTGATAAAACCTTAAATACAGTTATATTGTGGAAAAAGGTTTAGTTTTACTTTACAATATACTTTGATTAGCTTTTTTCATAAAAAGAACATAAGACAAACAAGACAAAGCAAACACAATAATAATATACTTTTTATATATGTATTAAATAATAACCCTATGAAACATTCTATGACTTTTATTTTACTTATTTTTAAAAATTTGTGGGACGTCAGATGTCGTCAAAACAAAAGCTAAGAAAAGGTGAAGAAAAACAGCTGCAAAGGCAGGCACCTCATAAATCTAATTCTGGGTGATGAATATTCTCAGCACTTCTTTTGCGCTTTGTGGGCTTGTGACAAGGGCAGGTGCGAGGGAGTTTAAGCGAGCCATGTACAAAAAATCGAAATAAGAAACACGGTTAGTTTAACACGCGAAGGTCAAACAGCTTATAGTCACTATATAGTATATATGGATATGTATGTATGTAGGTATCTAGGTACATACACACATGTACACACATGTACATACTTTTTACTATAGTTCTATCAATAACAGCGGCAAAAATTTTAGTCTATGTAGAAGCAACACATTCATATGTAAGTACAATAGTATGGAACAAAAAACCGGAAAGTTACAGTCAGACGCAATCGACGAAAAATATTTTGAAAAAAATTCAAATAAGAAAATCACAAACGAACAAAATTGGATAATTCGACCTTTTTTCTTGTACGTTATATGTTAATTATTTTTTTGAAATCATTATTGTGAAGTAAATACAGTTTATTTGTATTTTATTAATACTAAAGAATAAAACAAACAAAAAATCACAATGATTAATTTTACAGGCATAAAAGCTGAGAAGTGGTCAACATGTATCTACCCGTGCTCGCCACTGTATATACATATGGTACACAATGTGTACTACACATGTAAATTAATGGTAAAAGTGGTGGCGTTAAATATTATGTATGTAAGTATGTGTGTGGGTGCAACTGGTAACACTGCAAACACGCACATATTAACATTTCAACAGAGAAAATACACTCGTAATGAACGAAATGTACGCTGGTTTGTGCAAGGGCGTAGCCAGGATGTAAAGTTGAGGTGTTAGCAATTTCTTTATGCTGTACCTTTAAAATATTTTATAAAAGCATTGTGAGTGATTCTATTTTTCAGGGAGCGCGGAAAAATGCACCCACCAACCAAAACCAACCTTATTTTTTGTGGTTCTGTGTTGCAATCACCTAACAATATTACTCCCGAGTTTGAGTCTTAATTTAAAAGTCTATGAGTTAACAAAAATAGCTTCCACACTTCCATCATAACAATAACCCGAACAACCATATGTATGCCAAAAACTCGACTCTAATGTGGAGTGAACTTACAATAAGCTTAAAATGAGATGTGGTATGATTTTAATTAATTTTTTAAATTAAAGATTCACTCTATAGATTAAGATGCATACTATAAGAATCATTAGTTTCCTATGAAATATTTTATTTAAGGGTAGAAAAAAATGGGGGAGCACTCCCTTGCTTATACCTGGGTACGCCCATGGTTTGGCGCCACATGGTTCCGTTCTTATTACTGCACTTTTCCTATCCACAGCAAATAGCGCCATCAACACCGACAACGACTTCGAGGTAGACACTACCAAAAGCAGAATAAACTCCTGTAGAACATTTTTGTCTATATTCCCACTACTGTGGAATATGTTGTTTAGTGTGCCTTTGACGCGGAGTGTTAACGGTTGACTGATGCGCTATTTGTTTTGGTTTTGTTTTCAAATGATAAATTAAGAAAAAACGTTTCAACTTGAAAACCAAAAGTGCTGAAGTTCATGAGAATTTTTTAATAATTTAATTATTTTTCACTAAATAATGTGCAGAGCTCGCTTTGTGGGTGTAGCAGTTTAATGCAATCACTGAACTATTTTATTAACTGTCATCGATTTTAAGAAGTGCTAAATTATGTCTTTTCTGTCGCCGACTCTGCGCCTCGAAAATTTAGCCAAACATCCTATTATGAGTTTGGATCATGTGCCTGAAGCTGAGCGCTACAACAAAGATAATATTGTCGCCAAATGGTGTACTCCCATCAATGGCAAGGTTTCCTTAGAAAAAATTAAAACAAATCAAATAAAGAAAAAATCTAGCTGCCACGAGTTGATTGCAGTTTGCAGTAGGAGACTCCTATAGTCTCCTTTAAAATAGTACAATGGTGTCTATTAAGTTTGTGTAATTGACATTTGTTTGTAACACGGAGAAGGAGACGTGGCAGGACCTTTTGTCCTTTTATAGAGTTAATAAGTATAGAAACAAAGTAAAACCCGCATTTTTAAGTTCCTATCTCCAAAACTAAAAAAGGGGGATGGGGATGAGATATCGAAAATCAAACATAAACTTGACTTATATAGGCATAACCTAAAAAGAATTAAGTCTTCTAGCTCTTATAGTGTGCGAGATCTCGGTGTTCATACAAGCAGACGAACAGGTAGACAGACGGACGGAGAGACAAACAGGGCTATATCGACTTCAGCATGTCGTCCTGATCAAGAATATATGTATTTATTTTCTTGGGTCTGCCACGCCTTCTTCAGCCTGTTACACACAAATGTTCATTGCACAATTTTAATAGACTCTTTTAAAATGTATTACAATTTCTTTAAGAAGGA
>JAWNNL010001154.1:0-13636 GCA_035045005.1 Liodrosophila aerea
GTATTTTTGGCAACTATTGCAAACTAAAAGATGGTCACACTGGTCTTATGCTTTTGTTCTTCACATTGTTTTGTATTCTCTTCTTGCTTTTGATCGTCGCGACAACATGAAATAGACGCGCATAATAAACATTATATTTTCACATCTACTGCGTTTTACTGGTTAACACAAGGTCCCTCTAACAGGGTATGGGCCCAGGGCCTATGTGAATAGTGAAAATGAGTGGTCAAGGGCTATATGCCATAGACAAATTGGACGGTGAAAATTATGCGACATGGGTTGTCCATATGAAAAGCATTTTGGTGCATAATGACTTGTGGTCGGTTGTGTGCGGGAGACGCGTAAAAAACGAAAACGATACTGTGGAGCAAAAGGAAGATTTTGACATAAAAGAGGAAAAGGCACTAGCAGATATATTGCTGGGTGTAAAGGCGTCGCAGTTGAATTTTGTGAAAAACAGTGTTTCGTCCAAGGCCGCTTGGGACAGTCTCGCCGCGATTTACAAACCGCGTGGACCAGCAAGAAAAATATGCCTGTTTAAAAAGTTGCTTCGGTTATGCTTGTCGGAAAAGTCTGGAGTGCAAAGCTATATAACCGAGTTTTCAGATATCGCGGATAAGCTGAAAGAAATTGAAATGGATGTTCCGGAAGATATACTTTCAATATTGTTGCTTTCGGGGCTGAGTAAATCGTTTGAAAGTTTCGTTGTAGCGATCAAAGCACGCGAGCAGTTGCCCTCTTTGTCTGACCTTAAGGCGAAAATTGTTGAAGAAGGAGAGAGACAAAAGATGAGCGGTGATAAAACGGACCAGGCTGTACAGCAAGTTTTCGTGTCGCGAACGAATGGCCGGTAAAAAGAATTCGCAGGAAAAGCAAAGCGCAAAGAAGAACAAAAAATGTTTTCGATGCGGCAAAGAAGGCCATTTCATTGCACAGTGCAAAGAAAAGGAAAAGATCGACGGGGAAAAACAAGCGTTTGCAGTACTCGCGAATGTGCGTGAAAACGGAATGATGACGAAATCAATGTGGTGTCTGGACAGTGGTGCAACAGCTCACACAAAGAAAAGATTTTACTTGCGGGCGAAAATTTCATATTTTCTGAAGGTGTTGGCACGGTTCGATTTAATTCGGGAAATTATAGCATAGAGCTATTGAACGTGTTGTATGTTAAAGAACTACAAGCTAATTTCATGTCAATAACAAAAGCTGTCGAGCACGGGTGCAAAGTGATTTTTGGCAAAGAAAGTGCCATAATAAAGAACAGTAAAAATGCAGTAATAATTAAAGCTATCAAATATTGTGATCTTTTTGTTATTGATAGCAAAATGAACTTGTGTATGTATGCAAAAAATGATGAATTGTGGAAATGGCACTACCGCTTTGGACATTTAAACATGGCAAGCTTAAAGAAGATGTCAAGTGAAGGAATGGTCCATGGTTTAAAGTTGAACAATAATAATATTGACGGAATTGATAATTGCGAAACTTGTGCGAAAAGCAAACTGAGTGTTAAACCATTTCCAAAAGTATCCGAAAATCGTGCGAAAGAGGTATTGAGTCTAATTCATACAGACATTTGTGGACCAATAAACAAGTCCTCAGCTGGAGGCGCTCGCTATTTCGCAACATTTATAGACGATTGTTCGCGATATACATATGTGTATTTTTTGACGACACGCGATCAAATTCTGAATGCTTTTAAAGATTTCGTTTTGCAAACCGAAAGGCAATTTGAAAAAAAGGTAAAAGTAGTTCGTAGCGACAATGGTCGGGAATATTTGAGTCGCGATTTCGAGAATTTTTTGTCAGAAAACGGTATCCGGAGGCAGCTAACTGTACCTTACACTCCTCAACAAAACGGAGTCGCTGAACGCGCCAATCGAACGTTGGTCGAAATGGCAAGAAATATGCTTGTGCACTCTGGTATGAGCGAAACATTTTGGGCTGAGGCAGTGCGAACAGCAGCATATTTGCGGAATAGGTCGGAAACAAAAGCCATGTGTGTCGCATTTGCGTATTTTTGGCTCAAAAGCGATTGCTTTAAATAAAGGTCACAACATGAAATTTAGAGCAAAAGGAATAGAACACATCATGATTGGCTATTCGATGACAGCTAAAGCCTATCGATTGTATTGTCCAGAGTCGAAGAAAGTTATTGAAAGTCGAGACGTGACATTTCTGGAAAATAACTACGGTACGTGCACGAGCGAGAAGAAGGAGATCTTTCTATTTGATGACTTCGAGGCACGTGGTGAAAAGGCGGAGGTTATTCGTGCGGAGGAGCAACAAATAAGGAATCCGTCGCTAGATCCTGATCTTGAAACAGACTAAGGAGATGGTGACTTTGAGCAATCTGAGCACTACGAGAGCGCAGCTAGTGATGCGTCCGAATCAGTGGCACCTGAACTTACGGTACCATTTGAAGCTCGAGGTCCAGGTCGCCCAAAGATGATACGTACGGGAAAACCAGGTCGACACCGAAGAGGATACAACGTTTTGAACATGTTGAAGGCGGAGGATATCATAATTCCGGCGAATATGAATGATGTCAACAAGTCCAAACTGAATCAGCAGTGGTCAGCATCTATTCAGAAGGAGATCGACGCACTGGAAGCTAACAAGACATGGGAGCTTGTAGACTTGCCAGTAGGCAAGAAAGCGATTGGCTGCAAATGGGTGTTTGGTGTGAAGGTCGACAAAGACGGTTATGTAGAGCGATTCAAATCCAGATTGGTGGCTAAAGGATGCGCTCAACATTATGGTGTCGACTATTTTGAAACATTCTCTCCGGTAGTCATATACTCGTCTATAAGAATGATCATTGCCCTGGCGGTAAAGAAGAAGCTGCACTTGCATCAAATGGACGTGTCTGTGGCTTACTTAAATAGTGTGCTATCTGAAGATGTATACATGAAGCAGCCCGATGGATTCATGAGTGATGAATTCCCGAACAAGGTGCTGAAGCTCAAGAAGTCGCTTTATGGGCTAAAGCAGAGCGGTAGAGTGTGGAATGCCAAGTTAGATGCAGCTCTAAAAAAGCTTGGCTTCATTCCATGTGTCAGCGAGCCTTGCGTTTATACGCGCAATGGGCAAGGTAATATTAATATCATTGCTGTTTATGTAGATGATTTTTTAATCGCCAGCTCAAAGAAGGATGACCTAATGAACATAAAAGCGTCAATAGCAATTCGACGTAGTCGATGGTGGTCAGCTAAACCACTTTTTGGGCATCGAAGTGGAGCGTGTAGGAGAGACGGGCAACATAAGCATTGGGCATAAGCAGTATGTCGAGCAGATGCTTCATACATGGGGCATGTCATCATGTAAGCCTGTAGCTACACCTCTGGAGGCTGGGTATCAAACCAAGTGTGATAACCTGGACTGCAAGGCTATTAACGAAACAGAATATCAGTCGTTAATAGGTACTTTAATGTACTTGGCGATAACGACTAGGCCAGATATCTTGCATTCTGTAAGTAAACTGGCGCAGCGGAACGCAAATCCACACAGAGAGCATGAGGTCGCAGCAAAGCGTGTGCTACGTTATTTAAAAGGCACAGCTGATCTGAAGATCCATTAACAGGATACGGGAAAGCCGCTGCATGGATACGTGGACGCAGACTGGGCCAATGATTCGATAGACCGCAAATCGTACAGTGGTTACGTATTCCTTGATGCAGGCGGCGCTATTTCGTGGGAGTCTAAAAAGCAAAGTCTCGTGGCGTTAAGCAGCACTGAAGCCGAATACGTCGCATTGTCTACTGCGGCTAGAGAAGCAACATATCTTAAGAAAGTTTTACATGAAATGGGATTCAAAGATAATAAGTCGATTATTTTGTATTGTGACAGCCAAAGTGCACAATGTCTTGCTAAGAATCCAATTTTGCATAAGCGTAGCAAACATATAGATATAAAATACCATCATGTAAGGGAGCTTTGTTCAAAAAATGAAATTGATATTCGATATATTTGTACTAATGATATGACTGCCGATGTTTTGACGAAGAACTTACAAAAGCTTAAACATGTTAAATGTACTACAGAAATGAATTTAAATTAATATGTTATGAAGTTTGTAATCGTTGAGAAAGAGTATTAAAATACCTAAGTTAAGTTCGTATATTTAGTATTTTTGGCAACTATTGCAAACTAAAAGATGGTCACACTGGTCTTATGCTTTTGTTCTTCACATTGTTTTGTATTCTCTTCTTGCTTTTGATCGTCGCGACAACATGAAATAGACGCGCATAATAAACATTATATTTTCACATCTACTGCGTTTTACTGGTTAACACAAGGTCCCTCTAACAGGCAGAGATACTACAAATATTTTTAACAATATAGAAATATTGCAAAATATTAATTTAAATAAAATAAAAGCAGAAAAGCAAAGCAAAAATAAAACATAAAATAGAAGAAAACAAAGCAAAAAGTAAAGGGATTTTAGGTTGATTTAGGTTGTCAGTTAATAATAAATTAATATTAATGATATTAATTTTGGAATTCTCAATAAATACGATTGAAAATTATTTTGACAACTCACTTGCTTCCTTAAAATCGGCAAGCGATACCATCAAACGCAAAATCGAAACTAAACAATTGCCAAGCAGAGTTGCAATACAACCGCAAATCATATGCATTAATACAAATACACTTGATCATAGATCTGTCTCTATTGCTCTCTTAGCTAACGTACAATTTTGCACACACATACTAATGAACATATTTGTGTATAAGAAAAATTTGTCTTAGCAAACGCACGGTTGCTTTAAATAAGATAAAGCGCCAACTTTAAAAAGAATACAACATTATAAAACTTGGCTGCGAAAGCAACTCCACATCAACAACAACAACTCCCAAACAACCGTAATTCTTTTTTTTATTCTGGCGATCGAGCATCGGCTTGCGTGCCGTGTGCTAAACAACGGCGCTCTAACACCAACACACACACATACTCCAGTGGCTATCCCGAACCGGGTGAGAGCAAAAGAAAGCTTGTGCGTAAACACCCCAATGGTGTACCAAGCACTAGTAAGGTGAACCGCACCCAGGAACAGCCCAGCACAAGTGCAGCGGCATTTGCAAGACTGCTAAACAACGCATTTGCGCTGCTCTCCACAGACGACGACGACTCCAGCAACTACGAGGAACATAAGAAAATGGAAACCACTGATATAAGCAAAACATCTGAGCCCAAACCTAAACCTAAGCAGATTAAACCGCCACCCGTGTTTATTCCGGACGTTACGAGCATTGGTGCACTGCTCAAGAGCATTAAGGGCTTGAGCACCAGCAGCATGGGATTCACCTACAAGGCCGGGCGCGATAACAGCGTCAGGGTTATGATGCCTGATAAGGCTAGCTTCTCGGCTCTAATATCTCTATTGGACATTACTAAGAAGAGGTACTATACCTTTCAACCTCGTGACGAACGGGCTTTTAGAATTGTGGTCAAAGGGCTACACCACACCACTGACCTGGACGACATCAAAGAAGAGCTAGCCTCCATGGGTCACAATGTGCGGGATCTCCGAAATGCCACCAGCCGTAGGACTAAGGTTCCCACGCCAATCTTCTTCATCAATCTGGAACCATCCAGCAACAATACGGAGGTATACAAACTGAAAACACTCTGCAACTCGGTTGTGACTGTTGAGCCGCTAATGAAATTTAACGATGTCATCCAGTGCTTCCGCTGCCAGGGATTTGGCCACTCCCAACGCTACTGCCAACTTGAGCACAAATGTGTCAAGTGCGGCGCCGGGTATAGCACAGCTGAATGCACTAAGAACAAAAGTGAGCCTGCTTGCTGCGCGCACTGCCAAGGTGATCATCCTGCTTCATACCAGGGCTGTCCGGCTTACAAGAAGGCTAAAACTTTGGCGGCCCCCAAGGAAAACCCTTGGAGACAGCAAAATGCCCAACCTCAGGGAACTAACCCACTCAGGTCCACCAATAACAACACCTACGCCAACGTTGCCCGTGGAGAGAACCCTTCCCAGCCCCAAGCCCAAGCTAACAACAACACAGCAACTCCAAACGCTCTGGAACCCATGCTCAGACGAATTGAGACCATGATGGAAAACATGATGGAGAAAGTTTTTAGCCAAATGACACAGATGATGGCTACAATCCTTGCCAAACTATGCAAGTGAGAACCCATATAGTCATATGGAATGCTAACGGTCTATGCAACAGTAGGCCCGAGGTCGAACACTTCCTTAAAACGGAGTCAGTAGACATTCTCCTCATCTCCGAAACCCACTTCTCCCACAAATCGTACCTTAAGATCAGCGGTTACGACGTTCTTCATTCCAACCACCCGAACGGCACTGCGCGTGGAGGTGCTGCAATTCTTATAAAAAGCGGCATTGATTATGTTGAACTGCCTCCCATGCAAGAAGCATGGATACAATGCGCCCAAGTCAATCTGATTACCCCCACAGGCGACCTCAATGTTGCTGCCATCTATATTCCTCCCAGGAGCGACGTCGGTATAGGACAGTTTGCGAACCTGTTTGACAGCCTAGGACCTAGATTCCTTGTAGGCGGTGACTTCAATGCTAAGCACCCCTACTGGGGCTCTCGCCTCCGCAACCCCAAAGGAACGGCTGTGCACAAATGCCTGCTGAACTGCTGCCTTCACTGCCACTCTACGGGTGAGCCGACATACTGGCCAACGGACCCCCACAAGCTCCCCGACTTGCTCGACTTCGCTGTCTCCAAAGGCATAAACCCCACCACAGTACAATGCACGCCCAAGAAAGACCTATTTTCCGACCACAGTGCCGTGACTCTGCGCATCAACACTCCGATTGAGAGGAAAAAGGCTCGTCGCCGGATTATAGGCAAGTACACGTGCATTGAGAGCTATAAGACCTGGTTGTCTGAGGCTCTTAACCTTGATGCAAACCTGTCCTCGCCCAAGGACATTGACGAAGCCATAGAATGCTGTACACAGGAGATCTACAACGCTTCCCGGTTCGCGTTCTCGTCCCCACGCAACCAACCCCGCCCCAGGCCACCATCCCGAGACCTACACCTCTGGTCCCCTGAAATCGCCGCCCAAGTTGCCGAAAAGAGGCGCCTTAGACGTGTCTGGTTCCTCTCCAGAAACCCCTGGGATAAGAACCTACTCAACAAGGCAACGAAAAACTTGAAAGAGCTTCTTCAAGTTCTTAGGAACCAGGCGTTTGACAATTTTCTTGAAGCTTTGGAACCTGGAGATCCCGTACACAATCTCTGGCATGTGACCAAGCACATCAAGAGACCTATCAGAAGATCCGCAGCCATCCGAAACTCCAATGGAACCTGGTGCCGAACCGACAAGGACAAGGCCAATTCATTTGCGGAACACCTTACCAGCGCCTTCACACCCTTTGACAGGTGTACGAGAGCAGAACATCAAGAGACTCTAAGATACATATCCACACCAAACCTAGACCCCACCCCCATCACCCCAATCCTAAAAGAAGAGTTACAGCGGGAGCTTGCTGAGCTTAGCAATAACAAGTCTGCAGGAGCAGACGGAATTGAGCCACTTGCGCTTAAACTGCTACCAGCACCCTGCACCGAGTTCCTGACTAGGATTTTCAACAGATGATTGGGCATTTTCCCACCCCCTGGAAACGCGCAGAGGTCATCATGATCCTAAAACCATGTTAACCTGATTCCAATCTGGTTCGATCCCTGATCACCAGTTTGGATTCAGACGCCGTCACGGAACCCCCGAGCAATGCCACCGCCTGGTTAACTGCATCCTGGAAGCGTACGAGGACAAACTGTACTGCTGCGCCGTTATGCTAGACGTCAAGCAAGCTTTTGATAGAGTTTGGCACCCTGACCTGCTACAGAAAATCAAGATGCAGCTGCCCAACGCGCACTTTGTGCTTCTGGCATCATACCTGCAGAATCGAAAGTTCTACGTCAAACACGGCGATGCCCATATCTGCAGGTGTTCCGCAGGGCAGTGTGCTTGGCCCGTTCCTGTACACGCTGTATACTTCAGACATGCCCACCCTGCAAGACGAAAGAATGTTGACCGCCACATATGCCGATGACACTGCCTTCCTCGCAACGGCCGACACCAGAGTTGAAGCATCATCAATAATGCAAAGGCAACTAGATGTCCTGGGACCATGGCTGTCGCGCTGGAACATCACGGTGAACCCAGATAAGTCCACCCTCACAACCTTCAGGCTACGACCAGGCGATTGCCCACCTGTCAGCCTGGAAGGGTCAACAATCCCTGCAGAGCCCACCCCTAAATATCTTGGCATGACCCTGGACAGAAGACTCACCTGGCGCCCCCACCTTGCCCGCAAAAGGAAACAGGCAGAAGAAAAACTGAGCAAACTATACTGGCTCATAGGAAGGTGCTCTAGGATCAAACTTAAGACCAAGCTGCTGGTTTACAAAGCTATCCTGAAGCCCATCTGGACTTACGGAATCCAATTATGGGGAACCGCCAGCAGAAGCAACAGACTTTTGATTCAGCGCTTCCAAAATAAAGCCCTTCGTATAATGTCCAACGCACACCCATACCATGACAACAACTCCATTCACTCCGAACTCCACATCCCGTGGATCAAAGGAGTCATTCAGAGCATGAGCAGCAGCTATGTCAACAGACTTCACGACCACCCCAATTGCCTCGCCTTGTATCTACTGGACAATAGCACTACAACACGCAGACTTCGCAGGAATCACCCGCTTGACCTACCACAGGAGGACCCCAACTAAACCCTCTCACCCCTCTCTCCCCCCCCCCTCAACCACTGCCCCTTCCACAGAAAGATTTATTTTCAATACAGTGCACAGTGGTCGGGCTTGTATGGAGCCGCGGCCATAAATACTTCTAGATGTGCTATCGCTCTGAAACTTTTACCAAAAATCTATAAAAATATTATAAATATATAGTAAAAAAATTGACTAGATCGTATCACTATATCCTGTACTTTCCATGGGAATGATTGCCTCAGTAAGTGCACTTGCATGAGAAAGCAGTCATAAATTCGGTAATTCATAAATTCAGGCTGATATTTTTACTTTAAGTTATTTACAAACCTAGATCTATAATACATACATGTGTGTGATTGCTTATTTCCACCCCCACGCACACCCCCTCAGATAACAGACAAATAATTTTAGAAATATACATATGTATATATTTTTTATGTGAAAAACAAACAAAACAAAATCAAATTCTTTTTAAATTGTTTCATTTAATAAAGAATTATAATTTCTTTACACTCTAGCCAATTACAATATTTTTTAAAAAATTTCGTTTGTTTTCGCTTAACGATTTGCCAAAACAATGCAAGCTTTTTACAAATGTAGCTTATCCGTTTTTCCAATTCTTTAAAAATCCCCTCGATTCCCTTATTTCTTATGTCCTTAATTCCGCATTCTTTACGCAAAATGTTAAAAACATGTTTTCAAAAATACTCGCCTTGATTATTGGTACCTAAGCAAATATTTAAATAATAAAACAAAAAAATACTCCGAAAACATAGAACACAAAACAAATAACGAAAATACAACAACAAACTACAACGGCAACAACAATACTATAACAGACACAGAACAAAAGAGTGCGTCCCTCCTAGATAGAGCGGCTGAAAAATAAATGAGGTTAGGTTGCATTTTGCAATGGTACATGAAAATTCGCCGGTTTTCGCAGATGAAATTAACATTTTTATAATCTTGAAATATTAATAAATAATAGGATGTATACTTCATTGGGGGACAAACGGGGGGAAATAGTTAAAACTTTACCTAAACTTTATAATGCCACAACAAACACGAAATAAAAAAGACGCACTTCTTTAACAAAGATGTACACAAGACACAGCACAAGTTATTTATATATTTATCTGTATAAATAAAGTATATAATAATATGAACGATATTCATTGTAATCGTATTTGGTTTACCCGTGTTTAATACGTTATTTTACGTTTTTAAATTCGGTGTGTTGCACTGCACTGATGACAAATTGCAAAAACGTAAACACTTGTTTGCTCTTTACGTTCAATTTTTAGAAAGCCCCGTTAGAAATGCGTAACAAACAGTATTATTTCGTTAAGTTTGGACAATCAGCTGACCGAAAACCCGCTTTTCGCTAGAATTGCTCAAAATCAATTTTTTTATTTTTGGCCTATGGCAGCAACCACTGTGCAGTGTCAAGGTACTACACAAAATTTAATTATTGCCTACATTAAGGCAGATTTTAAATAAATGGAGATGAGAGAGAAAAAAACAAAAATATTTTTATTATATTAATGGCTCGATTACATACATATGTACAGCATATATACATACATATCTACAACAGTACTTACATATGAACAGCAGTACTTACATATGTACAGCAGTACTTACTTATGTACAGCAGTACAAACATATGTACAGCAGTACTTACATATGTACAGCAGTATATACATATCTACAGCAGTACTTATATATATGTATGTACGTATTCACACGCCCTAACAGAACTCACACATACATGCATACCCGCATTCGCTAGACTACACGTACACAGCTCAGCTGGCATGCGAGCATTGTTTTGGTTTCCCCCCTTCCCCATACCAATTAAGCTGAAATTTTCAGAATAGACTTAGGTAGCCAATAGCTACTTATATATTATCTTTAAAATTGTGGCTACAGTTGCTCTTCGCTGTTGGAAGGGGGAGGGGCTTTTCAGATATCAGCGCTTAACGTGCGTCTAAGGGTCATAAGCAATCATTCTGCGAAAAAATTAGGTCGCTATATCTTACCGTTTGGGCTGTGCGTTGATGATCAGTCACTCAGAACGAACTACTTTATATTTATGATATATACTATATTATAATTTAGCCCATTTTCATTTGTTGCAGCCACTCTACTTCTAACTCGGCACAATCAGTACTGCAACTTAGATACATAGGTACACTTTCTTTGGCGCAAATTTTTTATTGTGAATCCGCTCATTACAGTTACCTGTAATGCAATTAAAATGAACCATTTCTTTTAATTTTTCAATAAAGTAGCAATAAGAATAAATAGACATTCGTTCGAAATAGAATCAATAAATAAAATTAAGACCCTGTTATTAAAATGAAGTTTAGCATTAAGAATAAAAAGTTTATAATGAATTGCCATTAAGTTAGTTTATTTCCGGGAGTCATGGAGAACCAAAGTGGAATAATCAGATAGGTCTAAAGCAGCCCCAAGGGATCGTCATGAAACCATAAGATGCATCTGACGATTAAGGACGGGATGGGACATGGCTTCTCCGGAATTCGGAGTGAGCCCAAAGGCTGCTATGGCGTTTGCTGCTGACTGCTGATGTTTTTTTAAATTTTCTTTCCTGTTCCTTCTTTCATTCCTGTTTCCTTCGCTTATTTTCTGGATTAGGTGTTTGGCAATAAGGCACGCGACTTTCTTTTATTTGTTTCGTTCGTAGTTTGAGCTTATAGTTGTGGCAGTTATTTTTCGAACCCACCCATATTGCCGACACAACTGAGCCACAGCTACCCTAACATCTACTCAATAATATAACAAGGAGCTATCCGTTGTATGCTACAATTACATAATAGAAATAAATAAAATGGCGCCCAGCGTGGGGCCTCGATCCGGCAGGTTCCGATTTGAAATTAAATTAATTAGTCATTAAGATCTGAGACTTGTGCGATTAATCTAGGATGCGGAGTTATCATTTACTGTACCCTTATAATTATTGTTTGAGCCAAGACTCAAACCCAGAGATCAAATTTCACCACTCAAAATTCACCACAATCCACTCTCGCTGTTAAGCTACTGAAGAAAAAATGCCTCTCCAATGGCATCCATTTAATTTTACATTTTTCACTTATAAATTTGAACTCAAGGAGAGCACACCCCAAAAATCTGAAGTCATTAAATATAGTGTAATTTAAACCTACTCAAAAAACCTTGTCTTGTGATTTATTGGCATCAACTCAACAACGGAGTCCACCCCACTACAACATTTGGTCCATCGAGCCGGATGAACTACAAATATCATCGATATTTCCCAATTTGCATCGGTGGATTTCGCCTGGATTTTACAAGATAAGTACATACAAAAAGGCCTAACTAAAAGTAAGAAAAGGTATTTGATTCCTTTTGACTGCTTTTAGAATCCTAAGCAAGCAATTTCAAATTGCAATCTCACCAGAGACATCCAATACTCTGATTGGAAAGGCAATATACATATGTACATACATACATACATTTGTTATATTTGCCAGACGGCCATATTCCTTTGGTCAACACTGTGGGCATTGTTGTTGTACTCCATTACAACAATAATACCTCAAAAGAATTCCTACAATACTTTTTTTTTTCAATAAAACATATTCAGGCCTGTTCCCATTTACGAATTCGTTCATTCGATTTACTTTTTGACTAAAATGCTGTTCCGAATTTCGAATGTTCGTTTTCGTTTTGCTTCAATTTGCTTCGTTTTTGGTACGATTTGAAATCGATCAGCTTTGTGTCAGTGAATTGAAAACGAATGCAGTATTTACACAAAAACTTATGCAAATTTTTAATTAATGTTATTTTTTCTTTATTATTTGAAATGTTCAGAACATATATATGCGGTTTGTAATATATGCTTCATGTAAATTTAATTAGTAACATTTTTTTTTAAATGCTACCTTCGATTTTGCCTGCTTGAGCAAATCGAATGTAAAACGAAACCACTTTAGCTGTTCGCAATTTCGTTTCACATATACTAACACACACAAACGGCTGTCTTCGAAAGTCAAGGGTTGCTAACACATCACAAAAATTATTCGAACACAAAGTTTTTGGTGTGTAATTCTCTTAAACGTGAAATTTTATTGCATTATTAAGTGTTTTTAATTTTTAAGCAATATTTAACGTACGTTTAAAGTGTATTTTGTCAAATATATCTGTTTTTTGATATTTCTGTACCATTTGTGGGAACCCTAGAGTCGATAAAAGCCGGTTAATTTGTATCGATTTGATATCGTACACACTACGCTGTCAGCTGTTCATTTAAAATATATTTGCACCCTCCCGCATAATACGGCTCTTATTTTGCGTCGACGTATTTCTATGGGATAGACAAATATATTAGGTGCTGGCATTTTTATTTGATTTACAAATATTATAAATATGGTTTACAATTTTTTGCACTTCGACAATCAATTTAGCTTGAACAGCTGTTGTTGAATTAACTTCGAATTCGTCTTCAAAGACAAAAACGAAGTTCGAACTGGATCGAAAATGAGAACAGCAATTTAAAAACGAACCCGTTTTGCTTCGTTTTCGTTTTCGAAGTGAAAATGGGAACAGGCCTGATTATTTCCATTCCGCATAAACTATAAGTTGATCAATATACATACGTACCTACATATGTAAGTTCTAGAACATACCTACATATGTACATACATATATACATACATACAGCTGATGTCCGATCAGTCATTTTTTTTTTTCTCCATAACTAAAAATTAGACACTTTAAACTTTATTTTCACATATTCTTTATTGGCTCCACACATGCATAATTACTCTTGTTTATTTATTTATATATATACATACAAGTTTTTTTTTAATAAAATAAACCACATTACACTGAAGCTGTGTCCCGCGTACATACA
>JAWNNL010001155.1:0-13927 GCA_035045005.1 Liodrosophila aerea
ACTATTCTCAAAACTGATTGGTCGTGCCTTTTTGCGCATGTAATGACATGGTGAATGCAGTCAAAATTTTCTATTCTAAACTGAACTCATTCTTGTTCGATGCTTTCTTGTGTTCCTTCTGGTGTTCCACGAGATCCCATTCTCCCCCGTGGTTTACTAGGGAATCGTCGGGCTTAAAGAATAGAAAATCAAAGACTGTATAAAAAGTTTAAGGAGTCGGGATCTTCTCTGGACTTCTTCGCTATGTCATTGCTCGCTCAAATTTTCTTGCCTTAAATAACCTTAAATATCATAAATACCTGAAAAGGTGTAGACTTCCAGTTTCACCGAGATCCGAAACGTTTTTATGCTTTCGTAAACTCGAAACGAAAGTCATCAACATTTCCTGCTTCCATAGTCTTTGAAGATAGTACGGCTTCTAATGATCGCGCCATTGCCGATCTTTTTGCTGACTTCTTTCAAACAACCTATTCCTCAAGAAGCCACCAGCTAGGGCAGTCCTATCCGTATCCGCTTCTAGTTGCATTTCAAATCCTTTATTAACCGAACCTTTACTATTGGATGAACTACAGGCTCTTAAACCTGTATTTTCAGCTGGGCCTGACGGTGTACCTAGTTGCGTACTTAGACACTGTGCTCAAGTTCTATGTAAGCCATTATACAAGCTGTTTTCGTTGTCTGTTGAGTCTTGCTCTTTCCCTACCATTTGGAAAGAGTCGTTTATAATTCCCCTTCATAAAAAGGGAAACAGATCCCAAGCTGTAAATTATAGAGGTATATCCAAGTTGTCTGCTATTCCTAAGTTGCTAGAGAAACTAATCACTTCTCAACTTCAACATTTTTGTAAATCTATCATTTCACCTACTCAACATGGTTTCGTGAAAAATAGATCGACAACCACTAACCTATTAGAATTTTCCTCGATGGTCGTAAAAGGCTTTGAAAAGAAAATGCAAACGGATGTAGTTTTCACCGATTTTAGTAAAGCATTTGATTTAGTTAATCATACTTTACTTCTTCGCAAGCTTGACCTGCTTGGTTTTCCAAATAAGCTGTTGTTATGGATATTTAACTACCTTAACGGTAGAGTTCAAAAAGTGCATTTTAAGGGCTTTGTATCCAAGCCAGTCTTTGTGACTTCCGGCGTTCCCCAAGGAAGTCACCTTGGTCCCTTACTTTTTACATTATTTATCAATGACTTGCCTAACATTATTACCTTCTCTCGGGTACTTATGTATGCCGATGACGTAAAGATTTGTCTGACTTTTAATGATCCTCTAGCCAGTCACAGGCTTCAATCCGACTTAAATAGACTACATTCATGGTGTAGCATCAATATGCTAAACATGAACTGTGGCAAATGTAAAGCAATGTCGTTTTTCAGGGGCTCTCCCCTTTTATATCCATATAAACTTAATGATTACCTTCTTGAGCGAATAGAATTAGTAAATGATCTAGGCGTTCTTTTCGACCCAAAACTTAAATTTAATAAACATATTTGTTCTGCTGTGGGCAAAGCTATGGGGGTCCTTGGATTCATAAAGCGGTGGGCAAAGGAGTTCAACGATCCTTACATTACTAAAACCTTATATTTTGCACTGGTACGCCCTATTTTGGAGTATGGGTCTTGTATTTGGTACCCCCAATACAAGATTCACCAGGATAGAATCGAGTCAGTGCAAAAACAATTTCTTCTCTTTGCTTTACGTAGTCTTAATTGGGACACCAACTCTCGCCTCCCCCCATATCGTAGTAGACTTCTCCTTATTGACCTACCATCACTTTCTAATCGTAGAATTATGCTTAGTATAGTATTCCTACATAAACTAATCAGGGGCGAAGTTGACTCCCCTGAACTAACCAGTTACATTAGTTTTTCGATTCCGGTTAGGAATACTAGAAATTTCCTACCGTTATCTCTTCCTCGTTGCCTTACTAATTACTCACTTCATAACCCTTTTAGAATTCTATGTAGCCTTTATAATACACACTTTTCTATAATCTCGAGTGCTAACTCCATTCCGCTAATGAAAGTGGCACTTCTTCAACATCTTTCTAGCCTGTAACCTCTGCATGTCAGTAGTTTGTTTTCGCGACCTACCGTCCCGCTCGTTATGCGGTGCGCCTCTCGGTCGGTTGGGCGGGTTGGTGGGCCACGTATGGCTTGGGTTCGCGCGTAACAAGCCCGTGCTTGGTATCGCTGGACCACTTGAACATACTCTCGTTTTGTATGTCAACGCCCAGACGAATAAAAAAAAAAAAAAAAATATTCTTTGCTTTGCGAAAAATATTACGAATTAACAAAGGGACCAAAATGTATGAAATTTTTACGAACTATCGGGTTTTCTTCAAGGGGACAGATAATTTTACGAATTATTGAGAATTTTGATTTAGCGGGGTGCGAATTATCGCGACTCGACTGTATATTGAAACTGGACGTTATAATATTTACATTAAAAAAGTAGGGAAAGCTACAGTCGGACGCAAAGCTACAGTCGGACGCAACCGACAGTAGGTGACCCTGTACTTTGATTTGCCCTGGGAGTCTATAATAGCAGCAGCATATATGAACATACTCACATACACATACACATGCACTTATACACACACACACATAAACTTCTACATATAAATATACACGCAAATACAAACAATAACCAATACTCATACAGAAATTCAAACTCACAATCAAAAATCACGCATACGCTCTAGTGGCCGCGTACGCTGTGGTTCCCCCCTCCCCTACCCAAATGCCTAGTACTGAAAATTGTTTGTCCAATATCTTCGGTGTTTATTATCCGATTGGGCTGCAACTCGCACCAAACATGCAAAGCATCTAATGCTTTAATCGTGCAAAAAATGAATCCAGTGACTCTAAAACTGTATATACTAAGAACATTTTTGTAAATTTGAGGGGGAGGGGGATGAGATATCAAATTAAAAACATAAACTTGGCCTGCCTATGTAATACACGAACCAAACAAAAAAAAAATTACGTCTCTAGCTCTTATAGTTTCCGAGATCTCGGTGTTCATACAGACAGACGGACAGACAGACAGACGGACAGACGGACAGACAGACAGACGGACATGGCTAGATCGACTCAGCTCGTCATCCTGATCAAGAATATATATACTTTGTGGGGTCTGCCACGCCTCCTTCTGCCTGTTACACACAAATGTCATTTGCACAAACTTAATAGACCCTTTTGTACTTTTTTAAAGTACAGGGTCTAAAAACATTTTTGTACCGCCGTCCGACCGCGGGTTCGAACCCGCAACCATTCGACTTCAAGACCAATGCTCTACGCAGTAGGCTACAGAATCGCAAGTCGAGCGTGTTGATGAAAATTATGCATCACATTTTCCTTCATAACAAAAAAACTCGGAAAGCTACAGTCGGATTCAACCGACGGTAGGAGACCCTGTACTTCAATTTGCCTTGGCAGTCGATAACAGCAGCAACATATATGAACATACTCACATACACATATATGTACATGCACTTATACATACACACAAACACTTATACATACATACAATTATTCGCTTAAATACAAACAATAACCAATACTCATACATACTTTTATACTCACAATCAAAAATCACGCATACGCCCCCCCTCCCATAACCACATGCCTACTACAGAAAATTCTTTGTCCAATATCTCCGGTGTTTATGATCCGATTGGGCTGCAAATTGCAACAAACATTCAGAGCATCTAAGGCTTTATTCATGCATCCATTGACCCTAAAACTGTACATGCTGTGAATACTTTTGCAAATTTGAGGGGGAAGGGGGATGACTTTTCAAACATTTGAAATAAACTTGACCTGCCTATGTAATACACGAACCTAACAAAAAAAAATTAAGTCTCTAGCTATTATAGTTTCCGAGATTTAGGTGTTCATACAGACAGACAGACGGACAGACGGACATGGCTAGATCGACTCAGCTCGTCGTCCTGATCAAGAATATATATACTTTATGGGGTCTGCCACGCCTCCTTCTGCCTGTTACACACAAATGTCATTTGCACAAACCTAATAGACCCTTTGTACTTTTTTAAAGTACAGGGTCTAAAAACGGTTTTTTCGTGTCGCACGCTACAGCGATAGGGCACTACTTTCAAATTAAAATTTAAATTTCTGTAAAAGAAAAATAATTTTTGTTTTTCACTAAAATTAAAGAACATAAGTTAATTAATAAGACTACTATTGCTCCAATTTACTGTGTTAACATTAATGTCAAATTTGGTATTTTGAAAAATGTTAACTTTTGGCATACAAGTGCACACAAAGAGGTTGGGCTGGGTTTGATAAAAATTTGTGCAGTTATAATGATCGAAATTTCTTTTTTGCTTTAAATTCTTAAAATTCTATATCTACTTTAATGTTCCATATAAAGAAAAATTACAAAATGTGAAATTTAAAAATTGGTCGCTGGTGGACTGTTTCTGGGATTTGCCCATACATATACTCGTATATCATAAGTTATATTAGTCATTATTATAAGTCATATTAGTTATAAGTGTCGGGTTAAGCAGATCCAAGTCATCTATACTAATAAGCAGTGGCGCATCTTAACTTAAATTATTATAATTATTGTTTGCTATTTGCAATGCCCAGTGTAGTTGCTTATGTTAACTTTGTCTTGTTATGCTCATTGGCTTTAATCATACGGCCTGCGCTGCCGTTCTCTTTTTGCTCTTTTCTTTATGCTGCTTGCGCTGCACTTCCTATGCATTTTTATGTGCCGCTTGCAATCATTCGTTTATCATTTTGCTTATTGATCACAATTGTCAGCTGGCCTCGCTTCCCAATATTATAGATTAAACCTGCTTAATTCGAGCCCGTGTGTTTAATTAAAATAACTAGCAACAGATAATAAAAAAGCTTATTAGCTAAACAATAAGTGTTGATTAATAAGAATGATAATAAATGAATTAATGAATAAATATATTGTTAAATTTGAGGTAAATTTTCTTTTAATTTCGCTGAACAGATTCGCTAACATCTACAAAGTAGATTTTACATACATACATACATACATAGGAGCAGGCTATAAACATGTAAAACAAAGACAACAAAAACATGAAAAAAAAATACAAACAATATCCAAAACTCATACATACATTCATACTCACAATAAAAAATCACGCATATGCCCTAGTGCCCGCGTACACTGTGGCTTCCCCCCTCCCCCAGCCAAATGCATACTACTGAAAATGGTTTGTCCAATATCTCCGGTGTTTATTATCCGATTGGGCTGCAAATCGCACCAAACATTCAAAGCATATAAAGCATTAGTCGTGCAAAAAAGAAATCCAGTGACTCTAAAGCTGTATAAGCTGAAAACATTTTTGTATATTTGAGGGGGAGGGGGATGAGATATCGAATTAAAAACATAAACTGTAATAACTGTAATACACGAACCAAACAAAAAAAAATTACGTCTCTAGCTCTTATAGTTTCCGAGATCTCGGTGTTCATACAGACGGACAGACAGACAGACAGACAGACGGACAGACGGACATGGCTATATCGACTCAGCTCGTCGTCCTGATCAAGAATATATATACTTTATGGGGTCTGCCACGCCTCCTTCTGCCTGTTACACACAAATGTCATTTGCACAAACTTAATAGACCCTTTTGTACTTTTTTAAAGTACAGGGTCTAAAAAAGAATAAAGTCTCTAGCTCTTATAGTTTCCAAGATCTAGGTATTCATACAGACAGACAGAAAGGCGGACAAAATACTGAATATTTTGAAGTTATTTACTTTAACAAGCTTGGCAATATCGACGTCGAAATCATTCCACAATTTCCAAGCCCTCCATTGTCATCCTTCATAAAAGAAATTGTAATACATTTTAAAAGAGTCTATTAAAATTGTGCAATGAACATTTGTGTGTAACAGGCTGAAGAAGGCGTGGCAGACCCAAGAAAATAAATACATATATTCTTGATCAGGACGACATGCTGAGTCGATATAGCCCTGTTTGTCTCTCCGTCCGTCTGTCTACCTGTTCGTCTGCTTGTATGAACACCGAGATCTCGCACACTATAAGAGCTAGAGACTTAATTCTTTTTAGGTTATGCCTATATAAGTCAAGTTTATGTTTGATTTCGATATCTCATCCCCATCCCCCTTTTTTAGTTTTGGAGATAGGAACTTAAAAATGCGGGTTTTACTTTGTTTCTATACTTATTAACTCTATAAAAGGACAAAAGGTCCTGCCACGTCTCCTTCTCCGTGTTACAAACAAATGTCAATTACACAAACTTAATAGACACCATTGTACTATTTTAAAGGAGACTATAGGAGTCTCCTACTGCAAACTGCAATCAACTCGTGGCAGCTAGATTTTTTCTTTATTTGATTTGTTTTAATTTTTTCTAAGGAAACCTTGCCATTGATGGGAGTACACCATTTGGCGACAATATTATCTTTGTTGTAGCGCTCAGCTTCAGGCACATGATCCAAACTCATAATAGGATGTTTGGCTAAATTTTCGAGGCGCAGAGTCGGCGACAGAAAAGACATAATTTAGCACTTCTTAAAATCGATGACAGTTAATAAAATAGTTCAGTGATTGCATTAAACTGCTACACCCACAAAGCGAGCTCTGCACATTATTTAGTGAAAAATAATTAAATTATTAAAAAATTCTCATGAACTTCAGCACTTTTGGTTTTCAAGTTGAAACGTTTTTTCTTAATTTATCATTTGAAAACAAAACCAAAACAAATAGCGCATCAGTCAACCGTTAACACTCCGCGTCAAAGGCACACTAAACAACATATTCCACAGTAGTGGGAATATAGACAAAAATGTTCTACAGGAGTTTATTCTGCTTTTGGTAGTGTCTACCTCGAAGTCGTTGTCGGTGTTGATGGCGCTATTTGCTGTGGATAGGAAAAGTGCAGTAATAAGAACGGAACCATGTGGCGCCAAACCATGGGCGTACCCAGGTATAAGCAAGGGAGTGCTCCCCCATTTTTTTCTACCCTTAAATAAAATATTTCATAGGAAACTAATGATTCTTATAGTATGCATCTTAATCTATAGAGTGAATCTTTAATTTAAAAAATTAATTAAAATCATACCACATCTCATTTTAAGCTTATTGTAAGTTCACTCCACATTAGAGTCGAGTTTTTGGCATACATATGGTTGTTCGGGTTATTGTTATGATGGAAGTGTGGAAGCTATTTTTGTTAACTCATAGACTTTTAAATTAAGACTCAAACTCGGGAGTAATATTGTTAGGTGATTGCAACACAGAACCACAAAAAATAAGGTTGGTTTTGGTTGGTGGGTGCATTTTTCCGCGCTCCCTGAAAAATAGAATCACTCACAATGCTTTTATAAAATATTTTAAAGGTACAGCATAAAGAAATTGCTAACACCTCAACTTTACATCCTGGCTACGCCCTTGCACAAACCAGCGTACATTTCGTTCATTACGAGTGTATTTTCTCTGTTGAAATGTTAATATGTGCGTGTTTGCAGTGTTACCAGTTGCACCCACACACATACTTACATACATAATATTTAACGCCACCACTTTTACCATTAATTTACATGTGTAGTACACATTGTGTACCATATGTATATACAGTGGCGAGCACGGGTAGATACATGTTGACCACTTCTCAGCTTTTATGCCTGTAAAATTAATCATTGTGATTTTTTGTTTGTTTTATTCTTTAGTATTAATAAAATACAAATAAACTGTATTTACTTCACAATAATGATTTCAAAAAAATAATTAACATATAACGTACAAGAAAAAAGGTCGAATTATCCAATTTTGTTCGTTTGTGATTTTCTTATTTGAATTTTTTTCAAAATATTTTTCGTCGATTGCGTCTGACTGTAACTTTCCGGTTTTTTGTTCCATACTATTGTACTTACATATGAATGTGTTGCTTCTACATAGACTAAAATTTTTGCCGCTGTTATTGATAGAACTATAGTAAAAAGTATGTACATGTGTGTACATGTGTGTATGTACCTAGATACCTACATACATACATATCCATATATACTATATAGTGACTATAAGCTGTTTGACCTTCGCGTGTTAAACTAACCGTGTTTCTTATTTCGATTTTTTGTACATGGCTCGCTTAAACTCCCTCGCACCTGCCCTTGTCACAAGCCCACAAAGCGCAAAAGAAGTGCTGAGAATATTCATCACCCAGAATTAGATTTATGAGGTGCCTGCCTTTGCAGCTGTTTTTCTTCACCTTTTCTTAGCTTTTGTTTTGACGACATCTGACGTCCCACAAATTTTTAAAAATAAGTAAAATAAAAGTCATAGAATGTTTCATAGGGTTATTATTTAATACATATATAAAAAGTATATTATTATTGTGTTTGCTTTGTCTTGTTTGTCTTATGTTCTTTTTATGAAAAAAGCTAATCAAAGTATATTGTAAAGTAAAACTAAACCTTTTTCCACAATATAACTGTATTTAAGGTTTTATCACTATAAAAGCTAGAGACACCATTTTCTGTACTATATTTACATAGGTCCTCCTATAGTGCAAGCAAATCAACTGTGAATTTCATTAAAGTGGTTAATGTGGCGAATTGTATTCATGGGCTGCCAATTATTAGCCTTTTTTGCGTGTTTTTATGGCCAAAAAATATTACCCCATAAACGTGACAGCCAGTGTTGCCAATTCGGCTTATTCTAGGTCTGGTTATTTTGAATAATCAAACACTGCAAAATAATAGTGGGATTCCTGAAACTGATTTTGATTTGATTTTGATTAAAAATATAATGTAAAAAGTGTCAAAGTAGCAATTTAAAAGCTAAGCAAAGTAAAGTCTCTTTAGCACACAGTAGTTTGTGCATGGTGCTTATGACACACTGCTCAAAATGCAAATATACTTCCCTCAAGAGGCCGGCTTGAAGCAGATCCTCGGTAAGGTCATGTCTTTCTCGTGAATGCTGACGAATGGTAGTCGGAACGGACCTATACCCAGAGGGATGCCTGGTCGGTACTTTGCCAACTCCAGATGCCTGCCGACCTCCAGTTTCAAATAGGCTGCCCGCAGCAACCGGGATATGCCGCGGGTGACGTTTTATCCCAACGACTTGTGGGATTCAAACATGAACATCAAAAATAATAATGAATGTCACAAGCTGCTGAAATGGGCTAAGGTGTCATCAGTACTTAGATAGAAGGGCCGTGCTCTGTAGACTTCAGTGCCTCTCTCATGAACCATGAACACATTCACAAAAGCATACAACAGTGGTCTAGAAAATTCCTGCTCTATTAGTAGATCAGGAGGCTTATTCGAGCTCCCGTCATGGACTTAAAAAGTGGGCGAAGCACAATTTACGTCTAAACGTCATTTTACTAAGGCCAAATCGGATCTCGCTTAAATTCAGTACCTCTCTTAACGAGACATAGAATGGCTAAAAATATTTTTGGCCTAGTACTAGGCATAGGAGTTAAACCAGAAGCGCATATATCCCCAAGACTGGTATACTGATATACTAGTATACCCACTGAGCAGAATACCTCAACTTGATATCGGTAATCAACTGGTGCAAATCTCTACTTAAGATGACCAAGCAGTTTATTTTCCGTTTCACCTGAGTCCCGGAATACAAGAATATTGACCAGACAGCTTTCGACCGTATCACTTCTACCAGATTGGGCAGGTAGTGTTATACCCTTGGCCTTTTGTAATGTCCTAGTACGTAATCATGAATATCGTGAGGCTAATAACAGCTGGTAGCATCCATAAAGAGCATGTCCTATTACCGGCCAAACTTGGCCCAGCTTCTGTTCGAACGCTCCTCGGAACCGTGCGGACTAGATCGAGAATCAAGCGCAGCGGTGGTTAGGGCCCTCGGGGGTCACTAGCACATAGGCTTCTACGTTGTGTTAAAAAAAAGCCTCAGGATGGACTCAATTATGGTTTGTCAGGTCTGAGAGGTAGTAGAGTACCAGGTTCCATGACCTAGTCCTACTGGCAGGGTAGAAGCAGAAGTGGTGATGGACCGTTTCTCTGGAATCCCCTCGGGCCAGTATACCATCTTTAAAGTTTCCATCAATATTTCTGTATCTCGGAATCCAACTGATGAGAATAATGAACTGCTTGGCCTTCTCATATAAAGATTTGCTGCAGTTGAATACGGATATCGAGTTTGATGATATCGCTTTAAGGAACTTGATAGCCACCTGGCTATCAGGGTAGATGTATAAGTAATTTGAAGACTTCTGAGTTGTAGATATACTCATAAACAATTACAATTACAATTTCTTCTGCTTGAAAGACACTCCAGTGGTCTGGCAGTGTAAAGGATTTATTTATGACCGGCTCGCAGTAGATAACTTGTACTCCCACTTGATTGTTTATTTGTAAGCCGTCAGTAAATATTTTAATTGAGTTTAAGGGACCTGAAGGGTCTAGATTCCATTCATCCGGAAGGGGAATGATTATATAAAAGGGCTATCCCAAAGCTAAGTACGCAAGAAAGTAAAATCTCTAAAACACTGTGCAAAATAGCGCGGAAAGCTACACTCGGCTGCAACCGACCGTAGGTGACCCTGCACTTTCCTTTGCAGCAGCTAATGCTCAATTTGTACACATACACACATAACGCAACGGTGATTTTTCGCTTTTTGAGCAGGAGTGGGGCAGGTATAAAAAATCTAACACAAACTTGATCTGCTTGCACTATAGGGGTATTTAACTGCCACATATGATGTCTCTAGCTCTTACAGTTTACGATATCTGTCATACAGGCAGACAGACAGGGCTATATCGACTCAGCTTGTCGCCCTTCTGCCACGCCTCCTTCTGCCTGTTACACACAAATATCAATTGCACAATAGTAAAAGATCCTTTTGTACTCTTATAATGTACAGGGTTTAAAAAAAACGATAATTAATTCTTTTTTTTGGCGATTTGTTTCGGCTTGTATCTAGCAAAGGAAATTACAGCAGTAAATTACTTTCAGCATTTAGAGGTTTACGCCGATGATGAAAGGCTTCAGCGGCGGCGTAGAGGTCAAAATGACTCGGCGGCGGCGGCGTGGTAGTCAGAAAGAACCGGCGGCGGCGGCTGAGCCGACGAATTTCTGCCGGAGGCCGGCGGCGTATAGAACTTTTTTTTTTTAAATAAGCATTCAAAATAAATAAATTCAGTAATTTTTTGTCTGACTTGACTAGAGTAAAATCTTTGTATTATTTTAATTGTATAGATGCGTTTAAACGCCTTTATTAATAATAAATTAACATAAAGTAAAGCAAGTCTTTTTTCTGCTCATCCAAACACAATCTACAGAACACCTTGTCCACTTCAATGCATTTGTTTGTCACTTGCAAGGCGCCAAAAATCTCCCAAACTTTACTCTTTCGATTAGCGTTACATTGAAGTTTAATTGAGTAACTACTCAATGGCTGATCCATCTATTTATTCAGAGAATATTAAATTCATATGTTCCTAACACTAGTAATAGTATTTTAAAACTTACTTTGCATATTTACGCACACAGAAAACACAGCTTAAAAACTTAAACTACGCCAAACAGCTGTTCTAGAGATGCACAAGAAATGCATGTATGTATGTATGCGTATGTATTTCACAACAAAATGTAAAAGTAGCAATGGCATAGCACTGTTGTTATTATCTCACAAAATTTGAGTTTTAACTTTATAATACAAAAACAAGTTCACAATATCTTACCGATTTAAAGAAAACGATCCGGTAATTATCTATTAGTGGAGCCCCTTCCAAAAAAAAAAAAAAAAAAAAACCATAGATAGGGGGTACTTCAACTAGCATTTGGGTATCAAAATTATGTTGGGGACGCTCTTAGTTTAGCCACAATAAATCTTTAAAGTTTTGTCTAATTCCCATAGCAAAATGTGCTTGGAAACCGTTGCTACGCAAACACGCGCACAATGACAAGCGCCTGTCTGTGTGATCGGTACAGTGGTCTGTGAGCTTAAAATTTTTGTCAAATTGTGCTTAGCTTAAATACTATATATGTCGAAACTTTGCACACTTTGAATACATTTATGCGTGAAATATAAATAAAACAAACAGTTTACAACGTTAAAATACTTAGTAATTAACGACTATTTAATATTAAGACGTACATTTTAGTCGCACTTCATTTTTGAAGATTAACCTTAATTCGATACACAATGCGCAAATTATGAATACACAAAATGCATGCTCCCGATCCAAGCGCCACAATGTCGCAGACCAATAGTCGCGAAACGCATTTTTCGTTTCCGAAGAAGAAGAATATTCTACAAATGGACTTAAAGTTTGGATTAGGTAAAGGAAGAGTATTGTTATGAACATTAGGTAAAAGAGAACGGAAAGTAGCGCCGCAGGCGCGAAATTTTTTTGGAAAAAAAAAATCGCGCGCGCGATTCTTTTTCTTTTATAATTTCAATGCAGAGATGTAAAAACCAAATTATCGACGATAGCGATCGATCACTATCGAGAGTGCCCACCGCACCGAGTTCGATAGTGGCCTAACGATCGATAGTGTCGATAGCTCTACCGATAGTTCTCCACCTCCAATTCCCAGGTGAGCGAAAACTAAATTTTTATGACGAGCTGCATTAAAAAGATACAAAGATACAGTCGGCTGCGGCCAGTAGCAGAAGAGAATTTTACTCTGTTTACATTGAGGTCGTAAGCCTATACAAAATGTAGTCAGTTGTGTTTGAAATTGTCACTGGTCATGAGAGCTATGATAGCAAAAAATCCATTGTAATTCTATAACTATATTTGCATCCAATATTTGTAAATTGCGTATCCGTTAGAAATAAGAAGTCACTTTTGTTTCGTTTAATACATAGTATATTCTTTAAACTTTAAATGTTCGTTTCTAAATTAGCTCATATAATTAGCGTTGTGTTTAATTAATTATTATGATTTTATTAGGTCTATTGCTACTGCAACTTCAAAATATATTTTTTCTAATTCCCTGCTAAAGATTGCGAACGCAACCGTTGCCCTTGTAGAATGTGTGAGAGGGTTTAGTTGGGGTCCTCCTGTGGAAAGTCAACCGGGTGATTCCTGCGGAGTCTGCGTGTCGTGGTGCTATTATCCAGAAGATACAAGGCGAGGCAATTGGGGTGGTCGTGTAGTCTGTTTACACATCACCTATCTCATGAATGACGTCTTTGATCCACGGGATGTGGAGGTCGGAGTGAATGGAGTTGTTGTCCTGATATGGGTGTGCGTTGGACATTATACGGAGGGCTTTATTTTGGAAGCGCTGAATCAAAAATTTGTTGCTTCTGCTGGCGGTTCCCCATAATTGGATTTCTTAAGTCCAGATGGGCTTCAGGATAGCCTTGTAAACCATCAGCTTGGTTTTAAGTTTAAGCCTAGAGCGCGCTTCCTAAGAGCCAGTATAGTTTGCTCAGTTTTCATTCTGCCTGTTTCCTTTTGCGGGCAAGGTGGGGGCGCCAGGTGAGTCTTCTGACCAGGGTCATGCCAAGATATTTAGGTGTGGGCTCTGTAGGGATTGTTGACCCTTCCAAGCTGACAGGTGGGCAATCACCTGGCCGTAGGCTGAGGGTTGTGAAGGTGGACTTATCTGGGTTCACCGTGATGTTCCAGCGCGACAGCCATGGTCCCAGGGCATCTAGTTGCTATTGAATTATTGATGATGCTTCAACTCTGGAGTCGGCCGTTGCGAGGAAGGCAGTGTCATCGGCATATGTGGCGGTAAACATTCTTTCATCTTGCAGGGTGGGCATGGCGGAAGTATACAGCGTGTACAGGAACAGGCCAAGCATACTGCCCTGCGGAACACCTGCAGATATGGGTTTTGTGTCGGACTTGGCATCGCCGTGTTTGACATTAGAGCTTTCGATTCTGCAGGTATGATGCCATGCTGCATCTTGATAGTAAGCTTATCGGACGG
>JAWNNL010001161.1:0-20673 GCA_035045005.1 Liodrosophila aerea
GGTCGATAAATTGATCCACAGAAATTCCGTTCTCATCCGTTGGATCGTACTCTGGCAATGTATTTGCGATTTCCTTTACTGATGCATGTCGTGTAGTCGTGCTATTTATGTTATCAGATATCGGGGCTACAGGATCGACGTTAGCTGCAGCCGCCTGGACATTTTGCGTTACATTTGCACCAAGAGTTTGCGAACGAATAAAGTTTGTCATCATCTCGCGAAGTTGACTCATCTCCGCCTGGAGTTGTGCAACTGCCGGCATTTCATTCGTTTCTTCATTAGCAAAAGAAACACAAAAGTCGATTTCGTCAGACTGCTCGTGGGTCATCAAGCGTTGAACCAATTGATCACGCGATCCAGTTGTGGACAGCTCTCGTTCCCGTAGCAGGAACTTTAATTGGTCGACTTTCAATTCTGTGATTTTCATTTTTGTTTCAGTATGTCTTGTCGTTTGCGTTAATATTCTTGTACGTTTACGTTTGCGTTATTATTTTTGTACATTTACGTTATTATTTTTGCACGTTTACGTTTGCGTTAATATTTTTGTACGTTTACGTTATTATTTTTGCACGTTTGCGTTTGCGTTAATATTTTTGTACTTTTACGTTATTATTTTTGCACGTTTGCGTTTGAGTTACGTTTCTATATATATATAACTGCCGTTTGTACGCATATACCGTTTGTATGCAAATACCGCTTGTATCTGAACACCGTTTGTATATTCACACCGATTGCAGCCACATAAATATTCATAAAAGATCAGAGCTTTTCATATAGATATAAGCGGTATACCTCTATTACGCATTAATGCTGATCCCCGTTATTTTTACCAATGCTTTCGATCGTGATGAAATTGCTTAACTCGTATAAATGTCTTTGCTCATATCCCACTTCTGAACTGTAAGAAGGACATTATTTCGGCGAGTGGTATTGGCTTGGAATTGAGCAAATGTTTATTATATTAAGTTTATAAATGAATGAATGAAATTAAAAGTTTAATAAGAACGCTTCGTTATTTCTCTCTCGATGATAGTACGCAACTGCCTCTTCTCCAACAGAGTTGCCAGGCTGTTCATATAGCAGGGTTGCTATACATCATCCCGGGTTACCATATTATTCGTACGGCATGGTTGCCATACGCTTACACTAGTGTTCCATTTTTAATACAATTAATTTATTTATTACATGCTATTTACTTTAATTATGTTTCTTTAATGTCTTGTTGTGTGCTTTCTATTTTATTCTTCACTGATTCATTTTCTGTTGCTTATGCTATAAATCGTCTTACAACAATTCTTATTTTTACTCTGTTGTACTATTTTTTTTTTCTCAGTGTATTTAGCAAATATTAATTGTTATTATTATTGTTGTTTTTATATAGAAGCAGAAAAAATTTTTAAAGTGTAAATTGTTGCTCAAAAGTTTTTTTTTTCAGTGTACTAAATTAATATATATGTATATAGGTATTTTTTTTTCAGTGTAACTAATAAATTCAAATAAGGTTGCTAACATGTCTGTTGTAATTTACCTTTATATATTTTACTTTTGTAATTAAAAATTTTATAAACAATAATTTTTTTCAGTGTAGTTAACAAGTGTAATGTATGTAGGTATGTCAAAAGCAAAATCAAGATAAAGCAAAGAACGATCAAAACGAAAAAGGTGTATGTTCGTCTTCTTTACGTTTATGTATGAAGCAAGATATGTTAGTGTATATGTATATATGTGGTAAAGTATGTAAAGGGTTTAGGGTTTGTATTAATAATTGTAAATACGTATTAGAATCTTGCAATGTCTAGTATGTATGTATGTAGCAAATTAAATGTGACAGAATCTCGAAATGTATGTATGTATGTAGCAAATTAATGTGACACAAAAACAAATTCACAAAAACTAAAAGAAATTTGATGAAAGAGAGCAAAACACAAAACGCCAACTGTGCCGAACAAGTCGAGCTTGCACATGCAATTGGGTTTTTTATGGTTTTTATGTTTTGGTCTGCTTTATCAGTTTTACGTCTGTTTATGTCTGTTTATCCCAAGGTGTAAATCTATCCTCTTAGATCTTCGGACAAACATTTGATATGCACTCACCAGAACACTCCCACGAAGAAGGCCTTCTTTGCTGATCGGTGTTTTGTTGTTGTTGTTGCGATGAAGTTATGTGTATTTTGTGATTGTGTTTTGTGTTTGTGTTTGTGCTTTTATCGAATATTGTAATTGTTCTGCTTTGTTAATTCGTTTTAGATGTACACTCTCACCTTTTACACCTTTTTACACTGTACACTATGCACATACAATTTTATATAGATTTGCTTGCTTTGACTTTTGTGATTTTATCTTTTACTTTGATTTTGATTTTTGCTTTTAATCTATTTTTAACTAATTTTACAGAGGCTTTGTGGTTGGGTTTACTTGTGTTGTCATGTAGCTGTTTGTACTTGTGTTTCATGTAAAATAGTATTTTAACTAATTTATTTTTCTGCCTGTAATTTTGCACTGCACACTGCACCAATTTCTTCGGCCGTTAAAAAAATTTGGATGGTGAATTAGCTTGCGGGGCTGGGTTGGGTTTATCCCTGTTTTGGGGCTCCTGTAGAGGATGATCCCGGGCTTCGAGTCTAGTAACCTGTTTCCGGGGGCTTCGAAGTTTGCCCCACGTTGGCCAGATTATAACCAAACTAGGGGGCTTCGCCCCCTGCGTTCTCGCTTCGCGAGAACGCCAACCCCCAATGAAAAGGCCCGTGGTTGTGTCCTCGCTTCGCTCGGCCACCTTCACGACGCCATTAAACAGGGGGCAGAGTTCCCTAACGCCTTCTTCCCCACGCCTCCTTCAGCCTGTTACATATATATTTCTGAATTGCACAAACTTAATAGACCCTTTTGTACTTTTTTAAAGTACAGAGCCTAAAAAGAATTGAGTCTCTAGTTCTTATAGTTTCCAAGATCTCGGTGTTCAAGTCTCAGACAGACAGACGGACATGGCTATATCGACTCAGTTCGTCGTCCTGATCAAGAATATATATACTTTGTGGGTTCTGCCACGACTCCTTCTGCCTGTTACATATATATTTCTGAATTGCACAAACTTAATAGACCCTTTTGTACTTTTTTAAAGTACAGAGCCTAAAAAGAATTGAGTCTCTAGTTCTTATAGTATCCGAGATCTCGGTGTTCAAGTCTCAGACAGACAGTCGGACATGGCTATATCGACTCAGTTCGTCGTCTTGATCAAGAATATATATACTTTGTGGGTTCTGCCACGCCTCCTTCAGCCTGTAACATATATATTTCTGAATTGCACAAACTTAATAGACCCTTTTGTACTTTTTTAAAGTACAGAGCCTAAAAAGAATTGAGTCTCTAGTTCTTATAGTTTCCGAGATCTCGGTGTTCAAGTCTCAGACAGATAGTCGGACATATATATATCGCCTCAGTTCGTCGCCCTGATCAAGAATATATATACTTTGTGGGTTCTGCCACGACTCCTTCTGCCTGTTACATATAACATATATTTCTGAATTGCACAAACTTAATAGACCCTTTTGTACTTTTTTAAAGTACAGAGCCTAAAAAGAATTGAGTCTCTAGTTCTTATAGTATCCGAGATCTCGGTGTTCAAGTCTCAGACAGACAGTCGGACATGGCTATATCGACTCAGTTCGTCGTCCTGAGCAAGAATATATATACTTTGTGGGTTCTGCCACGCCTTCTTCTGCCTGTTACATATATATTTCTGAATTGCACAAACTTAATAGACCCTTTTGTACTTTTTTAAAGTACAGAGCCTAAAAAGAATTGAGTCTCTAGTTCTTATAGTATCCGAGATCTCGGTGTTCAAGTCTCAGACAGACAGTCGGACATGGCTATATCGACTCAGCTCAAGAATATATATACTTTGTGGGTTTTTCCACGCCTTCTTCTGCCTGTTACATATATATTTCTGAATTGCACAAACTTAATAGACCCTTTTGTACTTTTTTAAAGTACAGAGCCTAAAAAGAATTGAGTCTCTAGTTCTTATAGTTTCCGAGATCTCGTTGTTCAAGTCTCAGACAGACAGTCGGACATGGCTATATCGACTCAGTTCGTCGTCCTGAGCAAGAATATATATACTTTGTGGGTTCTGCCACGCCTTCTTCTGCCTGTTACATATATATTTCTGAATTGCACAAACTTAATAGACCCTTTTGTACTTTTTTAAAGTACAGAGCCTAAAAAGAATTGAGTCTCTAGTTCTTATAGTTTGCGAGATCTCGGTGTTCAAGTCTCAGACAGACAGACGGACATGGCTATATCGACTCAGTTCGTCGTCCTGATCAAGAATATATATACTTTGTGGGTTCTGCCACGCCTCCTTCTGCCTGTTACATATATATTTCTGAATTGCACAAACTTAATAGACCGTTTTGTACTTTTTTAAAGTACAGAGCCTAAAAAGAATTGAGTCTCTAGTTCTTATAGTTTCCAAGATCTCGGTGTTCAAGTCTCAGACAGACAGACGGACATGGCTATATCGACTCAGTTCGTCGTCTTGATCAAGAATATATATACTTTGTGGGTTCTGCCACGCCTCCTTCAGCCTGTAACATATATATTTCTGAATTGCACAAACTTAATAGACCCTTTTGTACTTTTTTAAAGTACAGAGCCTAAAAAGAATTGAGTCTCTAGTTCTTATAGTTTGCGAGATCTCGGTGTTCAAGTCTCAGACAGACAGTCGGACATGGCTATATCGACTCAGTTCGTCGTCTTGATCAAGAATATATATACTTTGTGGGTTCTGCCACGCCTCCTTCAGCCTGTTACATATATATTTCTGAATTGCACAAACTTAATAGACCCTTTTGTACTTTTTTAAAGTACAGAGCCTAAAAAGAATTGAGTCTCTAGTTCTTATAGTTTCCGAGATCTCGGTGTTCAAGTCTCAGACAGACAGACGGACATGGCTATATCGACTCAGTTCGTCGTCCTAATCAAGAATATATATACTTTGTGGGTTCTGCCACGCCTCCTTCTGCCTGTTACATATATATTTCTGAATTGCACAAACTTAATAGACCCTTTTGTACTTTTTTAAAGTACAGAGCCTAAAAAGAATTGAGTCTCTAGTTCTTATAGTTTCCGAGATCTCGGTGTTCAAGTCTCAGACAGACAGTCGGACATGGCTATATCGACTCAGTTCGTCGTCTTGATCAAGAATATATATACTTTGTGGGTTCTGCTACGCCTCCTTCAGCCTGTTATATATTTCTGAATTGCACAAACTTAATAGACCCTTTTGTACTTTTTTAAAGTACAGAGCCTAAAAAGAATTGAGTCTCTAGTTCTTACAGTTTCCGAGATCTCGGTGATCAAGTCTCAGACAGACAGACGGACATGGCTATATCGACTCAGTTCGTCGTCCTGATCAAGAATATATATACTTTGTGGGTTCTGCCACACCTCCTTCTGCCTGTTACATATATATTTCTGAATTGCACAAACTTAATAGACCCTTTTGTACTTTTTTAAAGTACAGAGCCTAAAAAGAATTGAGTCTCTAGTTCTTATAGTTTCCGAGATCTCGGTGTTCAAGTCTCAGACAGACAGACGGACATGGCTATATCGACTCAGTTCGTCGTCCTGATCAAGAATATATATACTTTGTGGGTTCTGCCACACCTCCTTCTGCCTGTTACATATATATTTCTGAATTGCACAAACTTAATAGACCCTTTTGTACTTTTTTAAAATACATAGTCTAAAAACAATGGCAAGAAAAAAACTATATCGTATATGTTCTTTGAATAAATATATATAATATAACACCGATATGCAATAAAAATATTAAGATATAGTTGTTTTATAGAAATTATTATTTAAATTTTTGCCAGTGTCTGCAGAGGATGCAGGGGTAATAGCTGTACAGTTTTCATTATACATATGTACATATGTATGCATGTATGTGCACATGTTTAAATGTATGTACATAAATATGTTTCAATATATGTATGTACATATCTATGCTTGTATGTTTAAATGTGTGTATGTGCGCATGAATGTACATACATGTATAAATGAATGTATGATGTATGTACATAAATATGTATGTGCTGAAGTATATACATGCATACAAATATATATGTACATCAATACATAAATACTTATGTACATCAGTACATACATATATACATGCATACATACATATGTACATCAGTTCATACATATGTACCCACATACAAACATACATTCGTATATACATATGTTTATATGTATATATGTATGTAGATATGTCCTGATGTCAAAATGTTTATGTATGTATTAAATATATGTATGTATGTATCTATTCATGTACATATGTTTAAATGTATGTATGTGCGCATAAATGTATGTACATGTATACATATGTACATGTCATGTATTAATGAATGTATGAATGAATGTATAATGTATGTACGTAAATATGTATGTACTAATGTATGCATGTACATTTAAACATGTACACATATACATGTACACACACGCAAACATACATTCGTACATACATTTGTTTAACTGTATGTATATTCGAATGTATGGTTATATGTATAAATGTATGTATATACTGATGTACATATGTATGCATGTGCTTAAATGTACGTATGTACCCGCGCTATTTTAAACGAATATGGCAGCATATCGATGCTCAACCGTATATTACACGTATACACAGTTCATCTGTCATGCGAGCATTGTTTTGGTTTCCCCCCTTCCCCAAACTAATTAATTGAATTTCGAATAACTCCATTGTTTATTGTCCGATCAAGCTGAAATTTTCAGAATAGACTTAGGTAGCTAATAGCTACTTATATATTAAGCCCCAAGTTTTTATCTTTAAAATTGTGGCAACGGTTGCTCTTCTAAGTTAGAAGGGGGAGGGGGTTAGCAGATTTCAGCTCTTAACGTGCACCTAAGGGTCATAAGAAACCATTCTGCGAAAAAATTAGGTCGCTATATCTTACCGTTTGGGCTGTGCGTTGATGATCAGTCACTCAGTCAGTCAGTCAGTCAGAACGAACTACTTTATATATATAGATTTGTCACTGCAGTTTGGCAGAAAATCACCAGGGTGGCTCGTTGCGCTGGGCGTGGCTCTAGGGGTTTTAAAAGGGTCCCCAAAGAGTCACTGGCCCAGAGTGTTGGTAGATAAATTTGCACCTGACAGTATCTTGCCGGACACTTGGTGTCGAACCAGTGTGAATTTTGGCAGTTTCTAAGCCCTAAATGGCAGGATGGCTGCTCAAAGCTCAGCTTAGAGTAAAGTAGTCCACACGTGAGAAAGAAAATTTTTCTCAGCAGACCGACGTCTGAGCGTGTTGCAGGTCCAAATCGAAAAGAAAAGAAAATGGCTCAAAGAGGCAGAGGATCAGCTTTGACAAGCTCAGCTCAGCGCTGCATTAGCGGCCGTCTGCTGCCAGCTGACCCCATTGTTGTGTTTCTTTTCTAATCGTTTGGGCTCGTGTCTTTGCTAACTGTTATAATGCACCTCTATATGGGACCATTACAGACGACTTTCCTGACGCTGATGCGGGGTTCTCGCTTCTCCTATAGTACTACCACTAAGCATTCAATACATAGAGGTGTCAAACAGCCTAAAAAGCGGTCCCATGAATTTTGCGACGATCAGGTCCAGCCAACATGCAACATATGGGCAAATCCCAGAAACAGTCCACCAGCGACCAATTTTTAAATTTCACATTTTGTAATTTTTCTTTATTTGGAACATTGTAGATATAGAATTTTAAGAATTTAAAGCAAAAAAGAAATTTCGATCATTATAAATGCACAAATTTTTATCAAACCCAGCACAACCTCTTTGTGTGCACTTGTATGCCAAAAGTTAACATTTTTCAAAATTCCAAATTTGACATTAATGTTAACACAGTTCTTTAATTTTAGTAAAAAACAAAAATTATTTTTCTTTTACAGAAATTTAAATTTAATTTTGAAAGTAGTGCCCTATCGCTGTAGCGTGCAACACGAAAAATCAGTTTTTAGACCCTGTACTTTAAAAAAGTACAAAGGGTCTATTAGGTTTGTGCAAATGACATTTGTGTGTAACAGGCAGAAGGAGGCGTGGCAGACCCCATAAAGTATATATATTCTTGATCAGGACGACGAGCTGAGTCGATCTAGCCATGTCCGTCTGTCCGTCTGTCCGTCTGTATGAACACCTAGATCTCGGAAACTGTAAGAGCTAGAGACACCATATTTGACAGTTAGATGCCCCTATAGTGCAAGCAGATCAAGTTTGTTTAAGATTTTTGATACCTCCCCCCCCCCTCCCCCAAAAACCGAGAAAAACTGCCACACCCACAATTTTAAATATACTTGTGTTTTGGCATACGATAATCTAATGATAATCTCTATCTGTGCTGTGAATTGTGGCTCAATCGGATAATAAACACCGGAGATATTCAAGATTCAATTCCCTGTACTAGGTAAGGGGGGAGCAGCGCGTGCGTATGTTTGGTTGCGTGCGACTTTACGATATGTGTGCATGTGTGCGTGTTCGTTAGCGTGTGTGTGTGCGAAGGAAAGTACAGGGTCTCCTACTGTCGGTTGAAGCCGACTGTAGCTTTCCGAGTTTTTTCCTCTCACTTTGCTTGCTTATACACGTATTGATAAGAAGAGCATCAAATTTGAAGATTAAATACATAAATTAGAGTACCTATTGGAGATTGTTATCTGTAACGGTTATTTTCATGCTGTTTATGTTTTGCTTATTGCATTCATCTTATCTATAACGGGAAAGTTGACTTCACTTTAAATTTTGTTTCAACTAATTTGTCTTCGAGAATCACTTTTGAATAAGCAGAGGACAAGTGATCAATCAAGTGAAAATATGAAGACGTGTGCAGAGCGCTGTAAGAGTTATCGCGAAAAAGTTAAGTCGAATAAAAAGTTGTCAGAAATTGTTTATTTATTATTATTATTATTATTCATTTATGAATATAATAAATAATGTTTTGTTTAAATAAAAAGATTTTTGTCTTATGTTAATGACAGTGGAAAAAGTGTAGCGTGCGAAAAAATCCGTAAACATTATTAAGACCAAACGATTGGTTTTTGTCTTCAAATATTCTTAACTTTCTTTAGGATATTAACTTTCATAGGGTTCATTTTGCATAATTCGCTAAAAATTGCGTTTGAAATGAAAATTTTGAAACTAACTTCCACTTTGTGTAGCGTGCGACACGTCACAATTTTATCAATTATTTTCAAAACAGTGACTCCAGTGACTCCCTCCGAAAGTACTCTCAATTCACTCTAAACAAATAACAAAAGTTTACGGTAAATCTTTAAAAAACCCCCCAAAAATTAATTTTCATTAGCTAAAATCGTGCGAATGTAGCGTGCAACACGTGGGATTTGCCCATATGCGAACATGCGACTGAGCAGCCAGCGCATGAGAAACTGGTTTCTGTCTAGTTGGACCAACATCAAAACTTGTGTTGTCAGTTTTGCATAGACGCCCGAACGGAAAGCACGGTCTGTGTCGAGCATGCCGATTTTTTCCGTTCTATGTGTTGGTGTACATGTATACGGACCCATATGCTTATGTATGCTGCTGTGATGCCGACTTTCATGTTTCCCTATTTTGCCATTTCAGACTTGTGAGCAGTGTTGCCAACTCCTCACCAAAAAAAAAAGACAGATGAGCCCGGAAAAACGGACAGAAAAAGGATAGATTTAAAAAAAAATGGACAAAAAAACAGGACAACTTTATTTTATTAATATACATATATTCATTCATAGAAATTCACTATTTTCATGGAGTACATGAGCATTAGTTAACATAGGTTAACGGTTAAAGGCTTCCTGACGAACGGCAGAAGTTAAAACTGGTGTAAACGGTAATTTGTTCACCTGAGCGAAGGACACTGCATTTTGCATATGTTTTTTTTTTTTGCTCATCGCTCGCTTGCAATACTTGGAGTATTCCTTATCTGGATCCTCGCGAAACTTGGTTTGTTTCTCTTTGGGAAATTTTAAATATGCGTTATAAGCCTATAATCAAAACACAGTCAACCGCCAATCGAGACACATAATTTCGATTACAATCAAAATGCTTATCGAAAGCGTAAAATAATAATACGAAAGGGATACCACGTTGTTGCTAACGATAAATTGTATGAGCGATTTACAAAAATAAAAAAAAGGATGAAAAAAGGATAGATTATAAAAAAAGGCATTTTTTCCGGACAGGGGACGTTTTAAAATTTTTCCGGTAATACCAGTTTAAAAAAGGACAGAACTGTCCGGAAAAAGGACAAATTGGCAACACTGAATGTATTTAAGACAGTAGGACAATTGTATGTCTGTCTGTGCACAGGAAATTATTGAATTCCTTAGCCAGACGCTGCTGCGCTGTTTAACTTCTTTTCTCGCAATAAAAGAATGTTCGAGCAAAGACAGCTGAGAAGACGACATTTAACTCTAACAAATATTCTAACTGGATCTTTCCCGCACGCTAGAGCCATATCCCTAAGGTTTTGTTGCAACCGAAAATGTGCGATCTAAATTCATGTATCTATACATTGCGTGCTCTGAGCGAACGTTCTTACTAGAGGTGGAGAATTATCGATAGCACTATCGACACTATCGATGGTTGGCCACTATCGACTTGCCATCGATAGCGGCGATTACTCTCGACATTGGTCGATCGCTATCGGCGATAGTCGTCGATAATTTGGTTTTTACATCTCTGCATTAAAATTACGAAAGAAACTTGCTTTGTGACATAGGTTTTAAAAATTTTTATTAACAATAAAATGGATTGTTTTTCTCAAATAGGTAAGATATTGTGTACTTGTTTTTGTATTATAAAGTTAACACTAAAATTTTGTGTGATAATAACAAAAGTGCTACGTGCAGAAGATATTGCTGCGTATAAGGCTTGAGGACGAAAATATTAATGTTCTACGATTTCTTAACAAAAATTTTTGTTTAACTAAATATATAATTAGCAGTTAAGGTTAACCTAAAATATAAAAATACATATCATTATTCACATAATAATCATTTGTCTAAATTTTTTATGCTGAAGAAAAACATTTGGAAAATTAATTTCATACTCCTTTAAAGTAAATGTAAATTTAAATGAAAAAGGAATATTTCAAAAACAAATTAAATAGATTTTTTTAATTTACTTACTGGACTATCGGCAACTATCGACGATAGATTTTTTTTACTGTTTGTGATCTTAGTCCTACAAATAGAACAATCATTAATATAATCTTTTATGTGGGCTATCATTTTACATTATCCATTTTACCTTTTCCATAGTTTTCCCTATTCCGCAAAGCGAAGAACTTAGAGAAGTTAATATACGAAATTGTCGATAACCTTTAGGATTTTGTTTAATACGATCTATAATATCAAGACACTCGGGAGCTCGAAAATGCTCGGATGCAAGGTCAATCAGAGGTCCCGATTCAACCAGTTCTTCAACTGTTGGTTCTGCTTGCCTTGACAAAGCATCCGCGACAACATTTAGATTACCTCGTCTATATCCAATCTTAATATCAAATCCTTGCAATTGAATTTCCTATCGAGCTAATCTACATGACAACTCTTTTTGACGCATAAGCCACTGGATCGAAGCGTGATCTGTGATAACTAAACTTTTTAATGCTTCTGTGTACGATCGATACTTCTGAATGCCTTTAATGACGGCTAAGCATTCTAGCTCGGTCACAGAATAGTTCCGTGCTTTGTTAAATTTAAATGACATATACGCTATTGGCAACTCTACACCTTGCTCGTTACGTTGTGCTAAGGCACAACCAAGACCGTAATAATAATTGACAACACATTGTTTCAAAATCAAAACTTGTATTCCACATTGTGGATTTTGATACTCAAATGGCTTGACTGCGTGAAAGCAAGCAAATGTTTAAACAGTGACATTTTTGTATGGGATTTTTTTCTCGCTAGCGACTGCATAGCCACCTTAAGATTGGATCACATTCAAGACACGAACCAAAATGTAGATATTTTAGAGTTGCGCACAAAAGTATGCAATTTTTTTCGTTTTCTACGCATCAAAAGATCAAACAACGCGATCAATCGATGGATTCGCTGCGCTACAAGTCGTTTCGATTGCTTTTATATGCGTATGCGAATTAAACATAACAATGGCACGAGCAACAACAACACAACACAAAGCACCGTTTGCTGAATAGGTGGGCGCCGTTTTGGGGTGTTGGCGTAGTCTTGAGTAAATCGCTTAACGCTGCGGACGTTGCACGCTACGTCGTTCAAGTTTTATTTTAGATTTAACTGGAGTGTGTGCGTGTGTGTTCCTGTGTGTGTGTGTGTGTGTGTGAATTATGTCAATGCATCGCATTGATGGCACAAAGGATACAAAGGATGCCAGACTGTTGCTGCCAACAACAACGTTGCCGCGGGCACCGTTGCAGAAAATATTCATCGATGATCTGACAGCCCCTCATTTAATGCAGCGACGTCGTCTGTGGCGTGTGCCCTGGTTCATATTATTGATGTGCTTTGTTCAGGTAGTCAACGATTGGAAGAGATTGCCCCATATAGACGTAATGTTGAAATATTATATAGGTACTTGGCAAATGATTAGTATAGCACTTCATAAATTCAACAATAATTTCAATTGAAATCTCATGTTTTCTGCGGTTACGAATTACTTTTACTTTTGTTTACGTTTCACCCGCATTTCGAATTTTTTTGTTGGCTTATCGTGAAGCGATTTGTTGTTCTTGATTTGTTTATATTCAGCCCACAGTATTTTGTGGAGTATATGTTAATATATACTTATTTGTTTATCAGCTCTTGCATTGATTTTTATATATTTTTTATCAGGCATTAAACTTAACCGTAATCATTGTCATACTTTTTTGTGGTTTGTGAGTTCGCTGCACTTTTAATCAGCAACTGTTGCTGAAACAAAGCTCAATCACTTGTCATTTAAAACGATAAGTGTTGTGAGTAATATTATACAGAATTGTTTATAATAGTTTAATTGCTTTGAAAGTTACGTTTCTCAGCTATACTATACTATAATGACTTTGAGTTGACTTTGGCTCAGCCCTAAGGAATTTCACAACTTTTACTAATGTGATAATAGGCAATAGGGTATTTCAAATTTATGGGGGAATTAAATGTTTAATACTGAAATTACAGATTGCAATGGTTAAACCAAAGTAGTATTAAGCTTTATGATGTATAATAATCTTACAATAAGCAGAGGTTCCTTAATGTTACTTTGTTAGAATGTTATATAATAACGTTTTTATTTACATGTGTATTACTAATATGATTTTTATATAGTTCTTTCCTTAAATTTGTATTTACTTAATTAAGTATATTTAAAGGCAACATATATGCTGATCCCAGAAAAATATAAATATGGAATATTTTGGAGCTGATTTACTCAGTGTAGGGAGAATCTAGGGAAAAATCTACAAATTGCACAAGGTATAAACAGACAAAATTACATGAATGTAAATGGTTAAGACTTGAATCTTTTAAGAGTTAGTCATGTTTATCACTCATCATTATGATGATTGAGGGAGAGTGTTCCATTTCAATGCACCTCTTCAAGTGCCTGTGGTTTTCGCACAAGTCATGGAGTTGCTGTTGTTGTTACGGAGATTGTGGATTCACCTTTCAGCACCCACACTTGTCAATGGGAAGTCATACAAATGTTTCCCTGTGCATATACAACTCATATTGACCCAAATCTGTGGCAGAGATTAATTAATACACAAGTTGCAGCTCATTTTCCAAATGTTTGTCAACCACGTTTGATAATGCTGAGATCTACTGGTTAATTGTTGTTGGTGTTGTTGTTGTTGCTGTACTAATGCCATATATTACACAATCGCCAAACTCCAATAACAATCGGCAATCAACAATGACAAGAGCAACAACTCGACTTTATTGCCATTTTAGTCAGCGTTCGATTAAATGTTGCTCATGTTGCAACTTTGAGTGGCATTTGTCATATTTGGTGTGATGCATTCTGTATGGTTTTGGTCTGGTTGCTGCTGCTGCTGTTGCTGTTGCTGTTGGTGTTGCCTGCTGCTGTTGGCTTGACACTTTTTGAGGCATCTTGCCACTCACAGTGGGCTGTCTCACACTTGGCCTGCTAAGCGAAAGTGACAGATTGCTTGGCACCATTGTTTTTCCCCTTATTTTGATTGATCACACTGCGCTACAAAGCACTAGCTTAGATCTAGAAATCAAGTACTAAAAGTGAAGGTTAGCAAAATGTGGCAAATATGTACCAAGAGACAAGCATGCAGTCAGAGAAAAAAGGCAAATGCAGACAAATCGAATTACCATACTAAAACCTAAATTGATATGACCCTAAAAAATTTGATAAAACCAAGTAATGTCTTAACTTTGTTCATATTATATTATATTAGGTGTGAAATGTAATTAGATTAAATGAATTTGGGTTTTTATTGTCAGGAGATATTATTACCTCTATAATAATAGTATGCTTCTTCGTAGTATCAATTATTTGTTAATAAATAAGACCTTAGGAGAGGAGAAAGACCTCTATTAATAAACTTGGCAAACCTTCAAAATTCCTGTTCACTTTGGAGGGCACCTTGTATATAATTGAATAATAATAATATTAAAAAATATCAAAACTATTTTTGCTGAACTCACTTTTTCTCTAAGTGTAGTGCTTGTACGAAGGTAGCGTTTTTAGAGCGTCTGCACTTTTGCTGTCTAGTGTATAATCGAGCCAACGTGTCGTCTGTCGAGTCTCTTTAAGGTCATGCTTATGACTGTCGCTTCCACATTCGCAGATCTCAATGCATCTGATTGTCAACGACTGCATGCAACGCCGCCTCATCTATAGGCCAGAGTCTCGGCATGAATACTGGCGCTACTTCACCTACATGCTGCTCCATGCGGACGTGCGGCATCTGTGCATCAATATATGTCTGCAGGTGAGTCCAATGAACCTCTGTGTGCTCCATTAGACACGAGTACATCGCATCATTTATTTATTATGCACAGTGCTTCATTGGGATCTGGCTGGAAGTGGAGCAGGGTCATTGTCGTGTGGCCTTGGTATATATTGCGGGCGGCGTGTGTGGCGCTCTGGCCAATGCCTGGCTGCAGCCGGAGCTATTGTTGTTGGGTGCCTCGGCGGGTGTCTATGCCATGCTGTGCAGTCATGTGCCGCACCTGGTTTTGGTCAGTCAACTGTGTCCAAATCGAATGCAACCGCAATTTACAATTTTGCCAAGCAAAATCATTTTTCGTTATTTGATTCTGTGTTCTGTTTGTTTTTTCAGAACTTCTCACATTTGTCGCATCGCTTTGTGCGAATCGCTGTGATTTTGATATTGTTCGTCAGCGGTGTGGCATTCACAACATTTCATTTCTACATCAATCACAATCGGGATCCCCGCATCAGTCTTGAGGCCCATCTGGGTGGCATTGTGGCCGGTTTACTCTGTGGCTTCCTCGCCTATCGACGGCTGCAGCCTCGCTCCACAACAAAGCCAATAACTTGGCACATTGCGGGCTCCCAGTATGCGTAATCTACCGAATTGTATTTCTGTACGGACTAAATATAGACACATAGTTGTACACACTGTTTGTTATTAGCTTTAAATTAGTCTTAACCGGAAAGAGCAAATTATACACTTACTTCTCCCACTCCCACTCCCACCCCCACTCTCTCTCTCTTTTGATTTCTTCCTCTGCTTATTACATACTTTTGGCAACTCATGTGCTATGTTTATGGGCAGCCAATTAATTCCTACACTTACTTTTAGGTCATGCAGAATTTTGTTTGAGCTATAAAAAGCGAGCACATAATTGTTAATAAATAAATGTTATTTGACACCCTACTATGCTTAAGTTTTATGAGTTTTTTCTCTGCGTCATTCTATTTGGCTCACTCAAGTCGTAAATATTTATACATCGGACTAGTATTTGACATTGTCAAGCTTTCAATTTGTTCTTAAATCGCAAAACCACATACCAAAAGCTCGGAAAGCTACAGTCGGATTCAACCGACAGTAGGAGACGCTGTACTTTCCTTTGCAGCAGCTAATTCTAACAATACACACACACATATCGCAAAGTCAGACGCAACCACGCACACACACTTATGTACATACATTATGCGCATGCTGCTCCCCCTTGCCTAGAACAGCAACTTCACTCTCGAATATCTCCGGTGTTTACTATCCGATTGAGCTACAATTCACAGCACAGATAAAGGTTATCAACGGATTATTGTACCAAAGCACAAGCTTGTAACTTTATAATTGTGGCTGTGGTGGTTTTTCGCGGTTTTTGGTGGAGAGGGCGGGAGGTATCAAAAATCTAACACAAACTTAATCTGCTTGCACTATAGGGGCATCTAACTGCCAAATATAATGTCCCCAGCTATTACAGTTTACGAGATCCAGGTGTTCATACGGACGGACAAAGAGACAGACATGGCTAGATCGACTCAGCTCGTCGTCTTTGATATATTTGTGGGGTCTGCCATGCCTTCTTCTGCTTACATACATTTCTGAGTTGCACAAAGCTAATAGGCCCTTTTGAAGTACAGGGCTAACAATTAAACAGATAACCGAAAATTTAAAATATTTCTCATACATCGCTTAAAGTTCTGCAAACATTGAAAAGCAAGGTACTTCACTTTTGTTATTTATTGTTTATTAATTTGTTTGTCTGATTTAGTAAGAATAATATTCAATAGTTACTCCAGTATAAGGCATACACTAAGTATCTAAGTTCTCGTTAAGTATCTAAGTTAAATATATTTTACAATAATGTACTTAAAAATAAAAGCACTAATATAACTAGAAGCTACGAACCTATGGTTCATTCGTAGCATTTCATAAGAAATTTATGTTTTCTACATTTAAATAATAAATCCACATAATTGAATTTTCTTATAATATAGTATTTATTATTCTCTGATGAAAGCCAATACTTGCACTGTGAATAAATTACAGTGAATGAAGTGAGTACTGTGTACGCATTCAAACTGTTCAATTTGTGAGTGTAATAAATTCCCAACTCATCTAAACTAATCAAAGTTTTCACATAATTTAAAAAAGATAAGTTTGCTCATCTTATAATAAATAATAGTAATTAAAAATATTTTATATAAAATATCTTAGCAAATTTCTTCGTAAATTGTTATGAACTTGGGTGATAATAAAAGCATCTAATACAAATATATTGTGCACTCAATATTTGTGAATTATTTAAACAAAAAAGGAGGCAGAAATTAATTTTTAAAAATATGTTAAATTACACTGTTAAATTTATAAGAGTACAATTATTAATATTTGATTTTATCTTTGACTTAAGTAAGATGTTCTTGTTAAATGCATTTATAATTAATTATTAAATAATATGTAATTAAATGTAATTTAATTAAGCACTAAAAACGTCTATAATACAATTTAATACTAAGCCGATCCTAAGCTTAACCTAAGCTAGTCTCAACTAGGGTATAGCAAATTCTAAAGCAGCAGCAGCGGCTTGCAGATAATGCGTACTTAATAATAAACTCGGCAGACTAAGAGCTAACTAACCCCACTCGCACACAAATACACACAGACGCACACATATAGGACGGTGAAGGAGGTAGGGGTATTGGTTTAAATTAACAGTCTAGTGGTCCGCACTTGACGCCCACCTCGGTGCATTTGCATTCCAGGCATTGATTGGATAATTCGACGATAATGCGCCCGACCCGATACATGCGACCGTATATGTTGCAGCCCGCTAATTTCAGCATGCCCGTGGGATCCATTAGACCCTCCAACAAGGCTCCTCCGCCCCCAGCGCCCCCTGTTGCTGCTGCTGCTGCTGCTGGTGCTGCTGCAGTTGTTGATGTTGTACTGCTGCTGCTGCTGCTGGGCGCGTGCTGATAATGATGAAATTGCTGTGGTCGCTGCTGTTGCTCCTCTGCCAGCTGCAACTGTTGCTGCTGCTGTGGTTGCAACATGTGCGGTCTCACCTCATAGCTGGTGTCCATGAAGGGCAATTTGTCGAACGGCGACATTAAAAATGGATGCACTGTTGTTGTTGCTGCTGTTGTTGCTGCTGTTGTTGCTGCTGTTGTTGCTACAGTTGTTGGCTTATGCACGGTTGTTGCTGCTGTCGTTGTTGTAATTGTTGTTTTCGGTTTTACACTTGTCAACACTGCACTGGTCATTGCGTTATTGTTGCTGCTGTTGTTGCTGTTGCTGTTGCCAGCGGGTGGTCGTTTGCCTTTTGTTGTTGTTGCTGCTGGATTATTGCGCCTGTTGCTGCCGTTTGCCGGTTTCGTTTTAGGTTTGTTGCCCCGCTTGTTGCCACGTGTCGTGGCTGGTGGTCGCGTCGCTGTTGCTCTTGTGGTTGCTGTTGCTCTTGTTATTACTGCTGCTGCGGCTGCTGTTCTTGTGGGTAAAGTCCTAAAGGGCGGCACAGTACTATTGCTTACGGCGGGCAGCTCCATGCCCATTAGTTCCTCCAGCAACTGGTCTAGTTTAGTGATTTCGTTATTATCTATTAATGGTGTTTGTTTCGTTGTCGTTGATGTTGGTGTTGTTGTTGTTGTTGATGTTGGTGTTGCTACTGTCACTGTAGCTGCTGTTGCTGTAGTCTTGACGCCGGAAGAGCTGCTGATGCTGTAGGTGACGCTCTCAGCATGTTGCAGCTGCTGCTCTTGTGTTTGTTGCAACCGTTGCTGCTGTGGCTGTTGCAACATTTGCTGTTGTGCTGGCTTCTTTTGCTGCTTGTCCACAATGAGTGCATTTAGATTGGGCGGTGTTTCCGTGTGTATGACATCCTTAAAGGGATCTGCTGTTGTGATTTCTAAATAGGATAGACAAACAAGGAAATCTTACATTAAAACTGCCTGAGAACCATAAAACTATCGAGCCATAGTACTATACATATAAATGAATCAAATAGTAGAGTTGTGTACACCTTTATAATTTATTATATGTATGTATATATGTAATAAATAATTATTTAGTAATACATAGCCATAGCAACATTATAATAAGGAATCGTATCACAATATGTCTATTAGCTATAATAATAATTGGACCCTGTACTCTAAAAACGCCTGGAAAGCTACAGTCGAATGCAACCGACAGTAGTAGACCTTGTACTTTCCTTTGCAGCAGCAGGAAAGGTATCAAAAATCAAACACAAAACTTAGTCTGCTTGTGCTGTAGGGGCATATAACTGCCAAATATGATGTCCCTAGCTCTTGCAGTTTATGAGATCTAGGTGTTCATACGGACGGACAGACAGACGAACAGAGAGACGGATCGACTCAGCTCGTCGTGATGATCAATAATATGTATACTACTATAGATATTCCCCTTACTATCATGCTTGCTTCTGCCTTCTACACACAAACGGCAATTACACAACCTTATAGATCCTTTTGTACGTTTTTAAAGTACCTAATGTAAAATGCGTAACAATCTAACTATCCTATCGGGTAAACTCATATAGAGGATCCATAAACATCGTCAACGATAGTTTAACCACTCACCTATTGAAGACGTATCATTGGCTCTGGGTTGCGGCGTGGTGATGTCGATAATATGCTGTGTCACATGGTAGCTATCGATGCCAATGGAGTTCAGCACATTCGATGTGACATGGTCCTGCAACACTTCGCCATCGATAACCAGTGGTTCCTTAGGCATAAAGCCACCCTCTGTCTCGGTGGGTGGTGAGAAACTACTGTGTGCATTCTGTTGCTGTTGCTGTGGCTCGAAATCATATTTGACATAGCCAGCGGTGCCCTTGTATTGTCCAGCACGTGCACCCACCAGATGGACCAGAGTGTCTGGCGGTGGTTCCGCTGCCGGCACCTCCACATTGAATTTGTATTTGTAGGTAGCCTGATCGGTAAAGGTGGGTGTTATGCCTGCATAATGGACACCCTGTTCATAGGGTGCATCGTATTCGATATCGACATCGGTATCCATTTTATCGGATGCCAACTGTGACGATGGCTGATAGAAACCGTTGACAATCTGTGCAAGTTTGGGTGCAGTGCTAACGGCATCTGTGGGCAGGAACGGTATGATCTTGAGGTTCGGCAGACTAGGCGGTAGAGTGGGTGCGGTGGGTGAATCACTGTCATCCAGGGGTTCAGCTTCCAGTATGCTCGGATTCGTTTTGATGAGCAATGGCTTGACGGTGCTGGTGCTGGGCTTATTAGGGGCTCTAGTGGTGGCTCTGGTGGTGGCTCTAGTAGTGGCTCTGGTAGTGAGCTTGCTGGGCTTGCTGGTGGTGCTAGCTCTGGTGGGCTTAGGCTTGGGTTCGATTGTCGTGGTTCTAGCAGTGGTTGTGGTTGTGGGTGTAGTGGTGATTGGCTTAGGAGTAGTGGTAGAGCTGGACGAAGTGGTAGTGCTAGTGGTGCTGGTGGTACTGGTAGTGCTGCTGCTGGACAATGTTCTATAGGTCACCGGCTGTCCATACTTGCTGGTGACCACCACCATGGCTGGGGTCACTGTGAGATTGGCCAGCTTGGAGTTAATGCGATTGTGTTGTGTCTTGTTGCTGTGCAACGGACGGAACATCGGTGGTGCTGGTGGTGCGCGTACTGTGCTCACTGGTCTAGCCGTTGTCGTCGATGTGGTTGTGGTTGTGGTTGTGGTTGCTGTAG
>JAWNNL010001162.1:0-47793 GCA_035045005.1 Liodrosophila aerea
TAGGCTTGTTAATAGTCAAATAGAGGAAAAGATTGAATAGGAGAGAGACTGGCAAACGTATATGTAAACGTTTTGTGACTATCTTTAAGCTCGCGAGTATATGGAAAAGCAAATATTTTTACACCACAAAGGCGGAAAAAACTTGGACTAAGAATAGCAAAGGGTACAAAGAGTACGACACAGTTGGAGAGAATGAGAGAGAGTTGAAGCGTGTGTGTGTGTGTGTGTGCAACAAAGTTTGCACGTTGAAATCCTTTCAGTGCAAAACGACTTTTCCAAACACATTTTAACCTAATTTACAGTTAAACATTAAATATGTAAAGCACGTCAGTTTCTGTGTGAACGCGTTTTGCCGCCATACACTGAGTACTCTGTGTGTGTGTATGTGTGTTTGGTAGCATGTATGTATGTGTGAGCGGTTAAGCAGTGGTCCTTGCAGAAAGGGCTCTGCTGACGTTAGCTCTGATTCTGGCTCTGGGCTCTGGTCTCAACTCAACTCAGCTCGGCTCGGCTCGTTTTGTGAAAAAGTTACCTTATTAAATTGCCAATCGAAGCATGTAACTGTAAATTTGCATTGTGTGATGCCAGAGTAGAAGCACGAGTGAGAGCACGTCATAGATCAAGAGGGTGGAGAGGGAAGTGGAATGTTGCTTAGGCACCAGCAGCAGCAGCGACCATAATGGCAACTCTGCTGCCTGCTTATTGCTATTGCTAATAGCAGTAGTAGCAACAACAGTCCCTCGCAATACACATTTCTCATACGCACTGTTGCACCCTTTCAGCACATACTACACAAAATGCCAGTGGCGTAATCACAAATAATTTTATGCCATGCGACTGGGGTTTAAATATATATAATTAATTGCACACCATATATTATCAGGTTAACAGGTATAGGCCGGCGTTGCCAGAGAATCACTTAACGCTCAGCATTTTGCACAATTTCAGTTCTCTTCCCCTGGCCTGCTTCCTTGCACAGCACAAGCCAAGCAAGTTTAAGAGCGAGAGTAGAAAATAGGACACAGAAACTGGCCTAATCGAAATTACATATGTAAAAAGTTAACAATCACGTTCGCTTCTAATCAATTATTACCAGCTTCAGTTGGCTAGAAACTTTCAGAACAATCATTGCCCAAAAGTGCCGCGCCCCTAGGCGATTGCTTCCATCGAATACTTCGCTTCCTCCTCACAACTTATGTGTCAATAATTTCATTTATGATCACTCCTGTCTTACTTACAGTTGGACTCTTGACTTTGGCCTTAGTGCAAGCTCGTCGTATTCTCAACCATCTTAAGACATTGTTGTACTCGTAATTAACATTTGGTAAGAGGCGAGGAGCAGAGACCTGGGACCAGGGGGCAGGGCATAGCAGCTGACTACCTCTTAACGTAAATCGAGTTAGGCAACTCTGAAGTTAGTCAATTTCACACAATACAGTAAAATAGGTGCGTATTTGATTGGACTAGAGCTGGTAACTTTTTGATGAAATACTTGCTTAAATATTGCTTCAGTGCTTTCGTACATGTCTGTTCTGCACTCATAATATATTGAACAAGGCCTTCAATACATTATAATGAAGAAGACTTTAAGCATATTTCTTGGGATTATGGACTTAGGACACACACATTGTGGTTGCAGAGAGTAAATTTACAAGCATTCAAATGGAATACCCAACAAATACATAGAAGAGTCCATATTAGGTCTTTTATCATTGAACATAAAATTCTCATTAAAATCGGTTAATAAAACTAAATGCGAATCAGAAAGAAAAGTAAGCACAATTTTCAACCTTATAAAAATTTCTTAAAATAAATTTTTTTTTTAAATTAAGTATAAAGACTTTTAACGCTTTATAGTTGATTTTGCCACTATAATGAGCCTTTGCTTAAATGACTAGACTGGACTTGCGAGTGTTTGAATTTAACTGGGATCTTCAGGCCTTGAGCAAAATGTGCGTTCGTGAGCTTTTGACATGTTTAGTAAATAGGGCTTGATCAAACATGCTGGTCGTATTAAGCCGGTCTGAATCGAATTTTCGACTTTATTCATGTTAGCAAGATGCGAGATTTTAGTGGCTAGACGGCTTGACTTTTTAAACTACCTATGTATTTAGACCCTGTACTTTAAAAAAGTACAAAAGGGTCTATTATGATTGTGCAATTGACATTTGTGTGTAACAGGCAGAAGGAGGCGTGGCAGACCCCATAAGGTATATATATTCTTGATCAGGACAACGAGCTGAGTTGATATAGCCCTGTCTGTCTGTCCGTCTGTCTGTCTGTATGAACACCTAGCTCTCGCAAACTATAAGAGCTAGAGACTTAATTTTTTTGGTAGGTTTGTGTATTACATAGGCAGGTCAAGTTTATTTCAAATGTTTGAAAAGTCATCCCCCTCCCCCTCAAATTAGCAAAAATATTCCTAGCATGTACAGTTTTAGAGTCGCTGTTTTCCTTTTTTGCATGAATAAACCTTTAGGTGCTTTGAATGTTTGGTTTGCAGCCCAATCGGATAATAAACACCGGACATATTGGACAAACAATTTTCTGTACTGGGCATTTGGCAGGGGGATGGGGAAGCCACAGTGTACGCGGCCACTAGGGCGTATGCGTGATTTTTGATTGTGAGTATGAATGTCTGTATGAGTATTGGATATTGTTTATATTTGTGCGTATATTTGTATGTATAAGTGTATGTGTGTGTGTATAAGTGCATGTGTATGTGTATGTGAGTATGTTCATACATATATGCTGCTGCTGTTATCGACGCCCAGGGCAAAGCAAAGTACAGGGTCTCCTACTGTCGGTTGCGTCCGACTGTAGCTTAGCGTCCGGCTGTAGCTTTCCCTACTTTTTTTATTTGGTTTTTTATGTGTTTAAATTAAATTCGGGAAATGGAGAACTTTATTATTTTATTTATACACTAGGCGGTAGAGTCACACCCGTACATATGTACATATGTTTAATGTTTAACGTAGATTGTTGTTGCTGCTGCTATGTAAAATAGCTATATATGTATCAGAGATCTGCAACGGGTATGATCGAATCATCTCGATTACCATGTTAAAATTTTCACTCAATTCAACTCACTTCACTCAGCCGAAATTTGATCGTTCATGATGCATACCCGAAGCAAAAGCCGAAAGACTAATCAGGCACGATCAAACATTTTGATTGAATGTTCGTGCATCTGATTGGATCGCTTCGGAACGATCAAAACGATCATTTTGAGCTTCGTGAACGAGTACATAGAACGATCGTAGCTAAGAGCGCGTCGTCCCGAACACAGCATGAATGTTTTGATTTTTGTGTGTATTGCGCAGGGATTGATCGTGCAGTACTCGAGTTGATCGGTCCGAAATGAGCATGAATGTATTGATTTTGTATGTGTGTGTTTTTTATTTTATTATTATTTTGATTTATTGCTGTTTATTAACTAATTAACAAAATTAAAATTAACAGTTCTTCAAAACATAAAAATTATGACTTCTTAATTATAGCTAATAAACACCTTATTACATAATCAATAAAACTAAAATTATCAGATCTTCATGATCACAATGTTTAATATATGTGGTTTTTGAGGTTTTTATTCAAGTTTTGTACCATAATTTTTATAGTAAGAGTTTAAAAACAACAAGCCATCAACTGAACGTGGCTGTAGTCTATTTCTTTTTTCTGTAATGAGATTTCCAGCCAATGAAAACGATCGTTCGGCCGCGGCACTGCTAGCTGGGATTGAATGTATTTGGTTTGCTAGCTTTGACAACATGGGGTACTTGACCTGATTAGTTCGCCACCATTCCATCAAATGAAAATTGTCATCCATGTCAACTAACTCCTTACAATATTTATCAAATTCTTCTTCAGGTGTTTCTGGATTTTTTATAGACGGCTTAATCAAATTTGAAAAAAAGAACGCATCACTGTTTATATTCAACGACGAAGCCTGGGTGATCGAGTTAGAATTCTCTTCGACAACTGTTACATCGAAAGAAAAATTCGATGTCGAAGTAGATAATGGTGTGGATATACAAGAAGAACCACCTTCTGCATGAAATTCAGCGTAGGAGTTATTGATTATGCGAGATACGCAAAACTCTTTAATATTTATGACATCATCTTTCTGCATGCTTATAGCCGGTGGGTATAAAAAGAATGCAGCCTTATGCCACATATCCAAATTTGCAACCCAAATCTCATCAATTTTTTCATAAATATTTTTTTTTTAAATCGAAATTGACTCGATATCTTCTGCGTTTGGCTTGCAAAGGGTTTTCATTTTTAAAATGGATGGCATTACATAGCATAAAGACGGAGAGCTGCAAATTTGCAGTTTTTTAAATATAATTTCGAAGCTCTCACACATTTCAAGTAAAGCTGAAGCGGTGTTTATATTTATACCCAACAATAGCTGAATATGATCATTATTTTTTAATTCGTTGTTGATTTCGCCCCAATTTTCAATAATGGACTTTAGCATTTTGTAATGCGAGTTCCACCTAGTTGGGCACTGGCTTTTTAATGTACTTTTCAGTAAGTGCTGCAAATTGGCTTTCTTAAAATATTTTACAAGTTTTTTACACGACTCTAAGACACCTGTAAGTTCGGTAGTGCCAAGAAAGGATTTTTCCAAAACATTTGAAAATAAATGGCTGCTACAATTAAGGCGAATATTTGTCTCTAACGCTTTTACCATATTGGATCCCCTATCAGTAACAAATTTGATATTATCTATATTTGAAACATTGAATTCTAGAAAGAGACTCTCAAGTTTTTTACGTATATTGTCGCCTGTTGACCTATTAAAATCCATTGATTTCATGCCCAGAACAATATCATAAAAATGCTTATCTTTTTGATAATGAAACGTTACTCCAAGAAAGTTGCGCTTGATGTAATTATCGGTCCACATATCGATTGTTGCTGAGGCTCCACCGTTGCTCACAATGCTGCTTATTTCCTCTTGAAGCTCTGTCTTTTTTTCGCTCGCGCACTTTTGAATTTTCCGGGAAATGGTTGTAGGATCTGGAAGCAAATCTTTTACGTCCACGTGTTCCCCATAAGTAGCCCCAATCTTGATAAAAAACTTTACTAGTTTTAGAAATCCAGCTCCTTGCACTGCTGTAAATGGTCGGCAGTCTTCAACAATCCATGATGTGCATTTATCGATGGCCTCTGCTTTGTCCAAAGGTGTCACAGTTTTTACCGTTGGCGTCTGCTTAAGTTCTTTGCAGCAGCTATGTCGCATTAAATTTGATGTCTGGCTTGCAGTGTACTTTAATACTTTTGAGCAAGTTCTGCAATACACAAAGCCTGCCAATATATTTTTGTCTGGCTTCACAATTTCGCTTAAAATGTTCCACACAAAGCTTCGGCCTTTGCGTTGGCCAACCAATGTGTAATTTCCATTTTTAATTTCATCAGAAATTTTATTTAAGTCCATCGCCAAAAATTGCAAACAACGCGTGCCGGTCAACTGACTAGAAATACGATCAAACCAATCGCAAACGAAAAGTTTGGTTCAACAAGCACGATCCGAACAGAAACGAACCTAAATATACGATCAAAATCAATCGTGCATATGTCTTCGGACGATCACACACGATCAGCTCAGTGCTTATGAACGATCGTGAACGAACATACGCATGTAGCGAGCGATCGCTACGATCAAACATACTCTATACATGCATGTGCCCTACGATCATTCCAATCAGCTGATTCGAACGGGCCGTTCATTTACGATACGAGTAAATGATCGGATACTACGCGTTAACTTATTACTCGTTGCAGATCTCTGATATGTATGTATGTACATATATTGAAACACATGTTCTGAAAAATGTATGTATATTCTACTACTATACTAAGTAATGTTTAATCTGTCTAACTTACGAGGTGCATATAGATGCAAGTCACAAATTGGTTAGCTCCAGAAAATTATTTCCTTAATAAATTCAAAGAACAGCAAAGGATGGCTTTGATTAGAAAAAATTCAATTTAGCCATGGGCTCATGAAAAATCGTTCGGCCGCGGTAAGTCTTCTTGCTAGCTAGCTTTAGCGAAAAAAGAGCATTTCAGTTTAGCATTAGCTCAGAAGAGTAAGCAATTCAGGAAGGCTGCCAGATTGTTAAGCCGAGCTGAAATGCAAGCTTGCTGAGCGCTGTAAATGCTATTGGTTGCTGTCTTCGCTAACAGACTGTTACTATTTAAAACTAACGTTTTTAGTTGTTCATTACACCTAGTAGCAACTGTTATTTTGACATTTTGTTAAGCAAATTGATTGAATGTAGAGCGTATATTTACTAAAGGTCACATTATTCTTCTCCGTCTGTAATTTGAACAGCTTGCATCCCTTTTGCTCAGGATGCCAAGGAAATCAGTTTAGGGTAAACAAATGGCTGGTGATTCATATGACCAGATTGTGGCAGCAAATAAATAAATAGTGTATAAATAAAAGCAAATAATAAAAGTGGCAAAGCGTAGAAAGGAAAGTAAGGTGAGCTTATTGAATTCCTGTGGCAATGGCACACATAAATATGAAACACGATCGCAGGAGGCAAGAGGTCAAACAAGAGAAATCTTAGCAGCCGGAATCCATGGAAAGGCAGCAGCAGGAGCAACATCTCGCTTGCCAAGCAAGATTTACGCGTATTTGCGTAAAGTAAAATTTACGCCTGAATGATGAAGTGGCTACCAGAACGCGTGGCAACGTAACGATGGATGGTTTCCAGGTACTTGAGTGTGTGCCTCAGTAACTGCTGCTGCTCGACTGTTATACTTCAGGTACTGTAAGCCACTCGAGTTCAACTTTAAAACTTTCAAAAATGTATCGACTCTTCAAAAGGGAAACTGTCTCTGCCTAAACCTTCCGGACGTGGTCTGAGGTTTGAGGTAGGTGACGGAATAGGGAAGAGTGAGAGTGGGAGTAAGAGAGGTTTGCCATCGCATCGTGCGTAGCACATTTTCCGCATCAATGCGCGTTTATTTTACTGCTAAAGCCTTTACGAATGAATGAATGAGTGCCCCGAAAACAGGCAACACGCCCTTCCAATACCCCTCCTACCACTCACCGCTCCACTGCCCTTACAATCATGCTGCCAGTTGCGCCTTCACTTTTACTCCAAGTAGCTTACGCCTGCGGCAGTCAACTTTTTAGGAAGAGCCTTTGTTTTTTAGTGCGGAGTGCAAAAAGTTCAAGGGAAAAACAAAAAAGGAATCACGTTGCATATTTCCTAGATTTTTGCTGCGCTTCCTTTTAGAATGAAATAAAATATAATAAAAGAAAATTGAAAGAAAATGAAAAACGTAAAAATCATATTACCAGCAAGTTTTTCAATTTTGCGCTTACAAACATATTTATTGATTTCCGGGCAATTAAAACTGTGCCCACTCCTATAGACACTTAATGAAATTAACTAAACTGGCACTTCCGTTGCCCATAGCAATAACTTTACAGTTTTGTTATTAAATCAGAGAAGTTTAGTTAGGTTAATATCCAGCAGCAGTAAATCTACCTAGTACATTTTTGCAGAAGTATCTAAGAGGCAAGTTTAGTTGATATTAGTTTATAGATAGATCAGTCAGTAGCTCTGATCTATGTCCTATTTACTCGATGATGCATTTTAAAAAAGTACAAAAAAAGTACAAAAGGGTCTATTAAGTTTATGCAAATGACATTTGTGTGTAACAGGCAGAAGGAGGCGTGGCAGACCCCACAAAGTATATATATCCTTGATCAGGATGACGAGCTGAGTCGATCTAGCCATGTCCGTCTGTCCGTCTGTCTGTCTGTCTGTCTGTCTGTCCGTCTGTCTGTATAAACACCGAGATCTCGGAAACTATAAGAGCTAGAGACGTAATTTTTGTTTTGTTTGGTTCGTGTATTACATAGGCAGGCCAAGTTTATGTTTTTAATTTGATATCTCATTCCCCTCCCCCTCAAATTTACAAAAATGTTCTTAGTATATACAGTTTTAGAGTCACTGGATTCATTTTTTGCATGATTAAAGCTTTAGATGCTTTGCATATTTGGTGCGAGTTGCAGCCTAATCTGATAATAAACACCGGAGATATTGGACAAACAATTTTCAGTACTAGGCAGTTGGCTTGGGGAGGGGGGAGAAGCCACAGTGTACGCGGGCACTAAGGCGTATACGTGATTTTTAGACCCTGTACTTTAAAAAAGTACAAAGGGTCTATTAAGATTGTGCAAGTCCGAAATGTATGTAACAGACAGAAGGAGGCGTGGCAGACCCCACAAAGTATATATATTCTTGATCAGGACGACGAGCTGAGTCGATCTAGCCATGTCCGTCTGTCCGTCTGTCTGTCCGTCTGTCCGTCTGTCTGTCCGTCCGTATGAACACCTAGATCTCGGAAACTGTAAGAGCTGGAGACATCATATTTGGCAGTTAGATGCCCCTATAGTGTAGGCAGATCAAGTTTGTTTTAGATTTTTGATATCTCTCCCCCCTCCCCCAAAAACCGCGAAAAACTGCCACACCCACAATTTTAAAGATACAAACTTGTGTTTTGACATACGATAATCTTATGATAATATTTATCAGTCCTGTAAATCGTGGCTCAATCGGATAATAAACACCAGAGATATTCAAGATTCAATTCCCAGTACTAGGTAAGGGGGGAGCAGCGCGAGCGTATGTGTGGTTGCATGCGACTTTACGATATGTGTGCATGTGTGAGTGTTTGTTAGCGTGTGTGCGAAGGAAAGTACAGGGTCTCCTACTGTCGGTTGAATCCGACTGTAGCTTTCCGAGTTTTTTTTTATTAATAGTAATTAGACTCCCCGAATCTATGAGGCATTCTAAAATTATGGGATAAAACTCATTAGTTTTTGATCAAAACGTGATTTCCACAAAACCTACGTTTTGTTTTGGTCTTTCGGCTTTTTGTACATTCCATAGCTACGTGTCCGTAGGATCTGTTTTCCCTCTTTGGTTTGCGGCACTTCTTAGTAATATGGGCCTTGCTGTGGTAGTTTAACTCACTTGTTTAATTCGCTTTGTCCGAATTCGCTGCTGCTTGTTGTTGTGCGCCATTTATATTCTCCAGCATGCGTGCGAGCTCGACGTCGTCTTCGCTGTTTCTACTTGACTGGCGCCTATCGTTGTTGTTGTTCGCCTGTTCCGTTGTTTGTTGTATTTTACCACGGCGACTCCAGTTGAAATTAATATTATTTAATCTTCGAATTAGAATGTTCTTAGTGCCGCTGCTTTTAAGTTTATACTTTGTGTAGATAGTTTTAAGTTCACTTAACGTGACGTCGCTAATACTCATTTGGATGCCGATGTTTTAATATGTGCGTATCAATCGCAGTACTGATATGTACGTGACAAGACCACTTCTGAACTATGGTAGTGCTCAACGACGACTGCCTCAGTCTCTTTATTGTATTACATTCTTATTTTATACAGAGTTGCATTCTTTACAGAGTTGCATGTGACGGCATTGCCAATCTTATCGATAACTATTATAACTATACTTAATATTACACTTACAACTACACTATGACTATGATTATGACACTATGACTACTTACTACTACCCTTACTACTACAATATTAGACTTATAATGTTCTATGTAGTGCATTTTCTTTTTTCACCAAAAAGCGCCATGTTCTGTCCAACTAAATAAAATGAATACAGTCGAGTCGCGATAATTCGCACGCCGCTAAATCAAAATTCTCAATAATTCGTAAAATTATCTGTTCCCTTGAAGAAAACCCGATAGTTCGTAAAAACTTCATACATTTTGGTCCCCTTGTTAATTCGTAATATTTTTCGCAACGCAAAGAATATTAAACCTCTTATAAATCGTAATGCAATGCGAAATTTTTGGCAGTTAAGTCGCCGTTAGGATTTGTTGAAATGTCTATGCCGCTGATTCTGTCTGTTGTGTCTCTCATTGTCATCGTTTAGTTTGCTGATTATAGTTTTTTGTTTCTTATTAATTAACTTAATTTTTGTTATAAAAATTTCATGTTACTGTATAATTTTCTTTTAATACTTATGATGTACAATGAATAAAAGTCCCGGTAATTCGAATTTTTCTTTGTTGAGCCTCGTTAAATGGAAATCTCGTTAAGTCGAAGTCCCGCGTAATTCGTAAAAAATCCGATCCCCGTGCCATTACGAATTATCGAGACTCGACTGTATAACAATATTTGTAAGGAAACCAACAAAGAGAGAAATGAAATTAAACAGTACAAACAGTTTGCGCGCTGCTCAACAACGGTCTTTCTCCAAATAAATTCTCAAGAGTTTCAGTTACAACTAAAACACTTTTAAAGTCTTTCTCCAAATAAATTCTCAAGAGTTTCAGTTACAACTAAAACATTTTTAAAAGCCATAAATCTGTTATAAGTATAAACTTATACACAATTATATTTATATTTGTTGTTGTTCGTTGGGCAGTCAAGTTGAAAGACGCACAAGTAGGTCGAGTTGTTCAGCTTGTAAATGTTCTTGCCTGTTCTTTGTACGTGTGCTCCAGTGTCAGAGTGTGTGTGTGCGCTTGAAACACGATTTGTTAGTTAATTTCTTCAATGTTATCTGCATAATGTAGTATGAGCATTCATTCACATGGCATATTCATTTGTATTCATAATTCGGCTGACTAGAGTCCTTTTTCCCTACAAGTGTTGTAGTTGTGTCTGTTTCTGTCATTTCTTATGGCAATCAATTCGTTATTGCCGTGCCGCGGGATTAGCCAAGTTGTACCAAACCATAAAGCCTGAGATGCATGTCAGTCGTGCGCATCCAACATTAACCAATTCTACATCTGTTAATCATCTGCAGAGCAATTACAACACATGTACGTGCAATGCTTCATGTTCCCTTTTCACTGCACTTTAAAAAAGTACAAAAAGGGTCTATTAAATTTGTGCAAAAGACATTTGTGTGTAACAGGCAGAAGAAGGCGTGGCTGACCCCACAAAGTATATATAATCTTGATCAGGACGACGAGCTGAGTCGATATAGCCATGTCCGTCTGTCCGTCCGTATGAACACTTAGATCTCAGAAACTGTAAGAGCTAGAGATATCATATTTGGCAGTTAGATGCCCCTATAGTGCAAGTTGATCAAGTTTGTGTTAGATCTTTGATACCTCCCTCCCCCCCCCCCACGAAAACCGCGAAAAGCCACCACACCCACAATTTTAAAGGTACAAACTTGTGCTTTGGCAAACAATATGATAATCTTTATCTGTGCTGTGAATTGTGGCTCAATCGGATAATAAACACCGGAGATAGTCAAGATTCAATTCCCTGCACTAGGTAAGGGGGAGCAGCGCGAGCGTATGTGTGGTTGCGCGCCACTTTACGATATGTGTGCATGTGTGCATGTTCGTTAGCGTGTGTGTGTGCGAAGGAAAGTACAGGGTCTCCTACTGTCGGTTGAATCCGACTGTAGCTTTCCGAGTTTTTTATACCCTGTACTTTAAAAAAGTACAAAAGGGTCTATTAAGATTGTGCAAGCCCGAAATGTGTGTAACAGGCAGGAGGAGGCGTGGCAGACCCCATAAAGTATGTATATTCTTGATCAGGACGACGAGCTGAGTCGATATAACCCTGTCTGTCTGTCTGTATAAACACCTAGATCTTCCAAACTATAAGAGCTAGAGACTCAATTCTTTTTATGTTAGGTTCGTGTATTGCATAGGCAGGTGAAGTTTGTGTCTGATGATCAATATCTCCTCCCCCTCAAATTTGCAAAAGTATGCTCTTAACTCGCACAGCAGCCACAGTTTTAGAGACACTTAGGGTGTTCACGAAGTGTTGTATCGTTGCAAAAGTGCAAGTTTGCAATAGTGCTGTCGTGAGCACCCCATTTTGAACAACGAGTGTTGCAAACTTACTTGAACGAGCGTTTTTTATTTTGAAGGTAATTTGATTAGAAATTATGCCTTTTAAAAGTGTGAAATAGTCAATTTTAGAATGGCGAGCACTTCAAGCAATTAGTGAAAGTAGTTTAATCGTAGACAGTATGTATGTGGAAATGCATTATGTGATTAAGTAGATTTGTAATAAATTATTGCAGATAACCATGCTGCATTGGACGAAATTTGGGACGATATTGGCGGGACGGAAGTCAAATTATTTGAAAGCAAGAGGCTGTCTATTTATGATATAATTTTTTCATAAGAAACACTTTTAAATAAAATTGATAATTTTTTATTCATTTCTTTTTTCCGTATTTTAGATCGAGTTTCTTTTTCTTCAACTCAAACTCATTCTGCTGGCGTTTTTTTTAAATTTGCGCAGTTGGTTTCTGTAAAATATTCAAATAATAATAACAATTATAATAATATTCAAAATTTCCTATCTCTACATTCCTGTGCATTTGCAATAATAAATAGCTGTTTTTGTTTTGATTATGCTATTTAGCACCAAAATACACCAAAAATACCAAAAAATTTAGAGTATTTTTGCCGTTTCCAACACTTAAAAATTTTGCAACGATGCAACGATTTTCATAGTCAAGGGTCGGGGTCTTGTTCGCGTTGCAAGTCACATTCCATACAAATTGTTGTTGGAGTGAGTTGCAAAATTGCACTTTTGCAACGATACAACACATCGTGAACACCCCAACTGACTTCCGACTTTGCATGAATGAATGTTTGGTGCGATCTGCAGCGCAATCGGACCATAAACAAGGAAGTTATAGGAGAAAAGAGAGTCCTGTATAATTTTCACTGAAACACTGAGTTATTTCTTTGTATGAACCGTCAGTGAGCAGTAAATATGTTTGTATTTAATCGGAAAGGTCCACAAGCACGTTGTAGCCTAGAGTGTAGAGCGCTGGATTGAGAATCGGGTGGAGGTCGAGTCTCGGCAGAGATTCTTTTATTTAATTTATGCAATAAATTCTTTTTATTTATTTATTTTTTTTTGTAATAAATCCCTAAATAATTTATTTTATTTAATTCGTTTTAATTTGGATAAAATAGAGTAATATAATTGTAGCAACACGAGCGAGTTTTAATAAAGAGTAAAACTACTAAGCAGTTCAATTTGAATGTCCCAATTGGAATATTAAGAATGAGTACACATGTTTTCTTTTGCAATATAGTTGTCGCACTCTATTTTGGCACGCGCCATATTGTCGCCCCGTTCTATTTCACGGTTTTTTTACATTTTACGCACTACTCGTCCTCCTAACATTCGCTTGTTTGTTTTGTGCGATTATTTGTTTGGTTGTTTACGATTTTTCATTGTGGTACTTTCAAATTTTATTATTAACAATTATACAATTACGAATGTTAAATAAAGCCTCGTATCGCCTCAGACGTTTAGGTTTTCGAGTTAATGAATTAAACGGCGGTAGAGATTGGTGAGGGTTGCGTGGGCGGGAGAACCGCTGAGACCGGGAGGACGGCAAGAACATGCGCTCTGGATAGAGCTCCGCCGATGTTATTCTCGGCGCGACTAACGCAGCCTCTCCCCCACCCCCGCTGTGCATGCACGATCCTCTTCCGGATATTGGCTACCCGCAGAACTACCTGAACAAAAGAGAGCGTCGAGCGCAAAGGCCCCACTCTGATGAAATGCGGAAGCTTTTCCAGAGTGGAGATAGGCCTGATGAGAGGAAGGGTTTTTAGTGGGTGCAAGCTCCACATACCACATTTGCGACGGCAGTGTGATGATGCTCAAGGCATTTCCCCCCCCCCTCGACCCAAAAAAAAATAAAATAGTATGTATTAACATAGTATTAACATTGTATTAACATAGTACTAACATTAAAATCTGGTAAGGATGTAGTAAAAAAAAAAAGAAGTTAAATAAAGATCCAGCCCAATCGGACAATAAACAATAAAGTTATGATGGAAAAAACTCGGAAAGCTACAGTCGGATTCAACCGACAGTAGGAGACCCGGTACTTTCCTTCGACAACACACACATGCTAACAAACACTCACACATGCACACATATCGTAAAGTCGCACGCAACCACACATACGCTCGCGCTGCTCCCCCCTTACCTAGTACTGGAAATTGAATCTTGAATATCTCCGGTGTTTATTATCCGATTGAGTCACAATTCACAGCACAGATAGACATTATCATTAGATTATCGTGTGCCAAAACACAAGTTTGTAAAATTGTGGGTGTGGCAGTTTTTTGCGGTTTTTGAGGGAGGGGGACAGGTATCAAAAATCTAAAACAAACTTGATCTGCTTGCGCTATAGGGGCATCTAACTGCCAAATATGATGTCTCTAGCTCTTACAGTTTCCGAGATCTAGGTGTTCATACAGACGGACAGACGGACATGGCTAGATCGACTCAGCTCGTCATCCTGATCAAGAATATATATACTTTGTGGGGTCTGCACGCCTCCTTCTGCCTGTTACATACATTTCTGAATTGCACAAACCCAATAGACCCTTTGTACTTTTTTAAAGTACAGGGTCTAAAAAATGCAAAAAAAAGGCGAGCGTATTAATAAAAAGTAGGGAAAGCTACAGTCGGGCGCATCCGACCGTAGGAGACCCTGTACTTTGTCTTTAATTATCATACTCATATGTTGATTAAAGTTTGGAGGCCACTACAATTGTAATGGGGTCACACACCAAAATTTGGGGACCTAAGAGTCGACTTGAGTTGCTTAAAACAACTCCTAACTCCAACGAAGAAACTGGGAAATACCGACACAATCAAAATTTGTAAACGCTGGAACGAATCCCACAAAACAAACTAAAAAGTAACGAGTAAATGTAGATCGAGTAGAATGTAAAATCTAAACAAAACGCAAGATAGAACGGGGAGACAATATGGCGCGTGCCAAAATTGAGTGCGACGACTGTATAGCGTGTGGAAAAAGTAAACATGTACATACAAACATATTCTAATTATTCTTATTGGAACATAAAAGCAGTGCAAATTGAACTGCTTAACAGTTTCACTGTTTATTATATTTCGTTCATGTTGCTACAATTATATAGCTTTATTTTATTCAAATTAAAACGAATTATATTAAAGAAATTCTTTAGGAAAAACTCGGAAAGCTACAGTCGGATTCAACCGACAGTAGAAGACCCTATACTTTGATTTACCCCGGGCGTCGATAATAGCAGCTGCATATACATATGTATGTATATCCTCTCATACACATACATATAAACATATGTGTGTATACATACACACATACAATTATACATATAAATATACACGCAAATACAAACAATAACCAATACTCATACAGAAATTTAAACTCACAATCAAAAATCACGTATACGCTCTAGTGGCCGCATACACTGCGGCTTACCCCCTCCCCTAGCCAAATGCCTAGTACTGAAAATTGTTTGTCCAATATCTCCGGTGTTTATTATCCGATTGGGCTGCAACTCGCACCAAACATGCAAAGCATCTAAATCTTTAATCCTACAGACGGACAGACAGACAGGGCTATATCGACTCAGCTCGTCGTCCTGATCAAGAATATATATACTTTATGGGGTCTGCCACGCCTCCTTCTGCCTGTTACACACAAATGTCATTTGCACAAACTTAATAGACCCTTTTGTACTTTTTTAAAGTACAGGGTCTAAACAGTCATTTATAAATTAATTGAAACATTCAATTGTCTCTTTGTAAGTATGTGTGTTGTTTGTCAGTGAGCAGTAAATAAATATCGACTTTAACTGGTTGACAGCCCAAGCGCGCTATAGCCCTTGGGTGAGGAGCGTTGTTTCAAGATCGAGTGGGTCGTGGTTCGAATATCAGCGAAGAGGGCACTAATTTTTCTTTCTTTTTTAATTCCTTTTATTTATGGTATTAAATACTTTTTTTTAGACCCTGTACTTTAAAAAAGTACAAAAGGGTCTATTAAGATTGTGCAAGCCCGAAATGTATGTAACAGGCAGAAGGAGGTGTGGCAGACCCCATAAAGTATATATATTCTTGATCAGGACGACGAGCTGAGTCGATATAGCCCTGTCTGTCTGTCCGTCTGTCTGTCCGTCTGTCTGTCTGTATGAACACCTAGATCTCGGAAACTATAAGAGCTAGAGACTTAATTCTTTTTTTGTTAGGTTCGTGTATTACATAGGCAGGTCAAGTTTATTTCAAATGTTTGAAAAGTCATCCCCCTCCCCCTCAAATTCTCAAAAATATTCCCAGCATGTACAGTTTTAGAGTCACTGTTTTCCTTTTTTGCATGAATAAAGCTTTAGGCGCTTTGCATGTTTGGTGCGAGTTGCAGCCCAATCGGATAATAAACACCAGAGATATTTGACAAACAATTTTCTGTACTGAGCATTTGGGTGGGGGAGGGGGAAGCCACAGAGTACGCGGCCACTAGGGCGTATGCGTGATTTTTGATTGTGAGTATGAATGCCTGTATGAGTTTTGGGTATTGTTTGTATTTGCGCGTATATTTGTATTTATAAGTGTATGTGTGTATGTATAAGTGCATGTGTATGTGTATGTGAGTATGTTCATATATACTGCTGCTGTTATCGACGTCCAGGGCAAACCAAAGTATAGGGTCTCCTACTGTCGGTTGCGTCCGACTGTAGCTTTGCGTCCGACTGTAGCTTTCCCTACTTTTTGTTTGTATTTGCGTGTATATTTATATGTATAAGTGTATGTGTGTATGTATACACACATATGTTTATATGTATGTGTATGAGAGTATATACATACATATGTATATGCAGCTGCTATTATCGACGCCCGGGGTAAATCAAAGTACAGGGTCTTCTACTGTCGGTTGAATCCGACTGTAGCTTTCCGAGTTTTTTTTTTTATTCCACTTAATTTTTAAATCATAATTATATTGTACTTTAATATACATAAAAAAATTAAAATTATGTATTTACCTGAATATATATAATATTTTTTTGCACATTTATGCTTGTAGCGTGCGACACTTTTTCAATTCTACCCAAAAACCGTATTTTTTTTAGACCCTGTACTTTAAAAAAGTACAAAAGGGTCTATTAAGATTGTGCAAGCCCGAAATGTATGTAACAGGCAGAAGGAGGCGTGGCAGACCCCACAAAGTATATATATTCTTGATCAGGACGACGAGCTGAGTCGATCTAGCCATGTCCGTCTGTCCGTCTGTCCGTCCGTCCGTCTGTCCGTCTGTATGAACACCTAGATCTCGGAAACTGTAAGAGCTAGAGACATCATATTTGGCAGTTAGATGCCCCTATAGTGCAAGCAGATCAAGTTTGTTTTAGATTTTTGATACCTGCCCCCCCTCCCCCAAAAACCGCGAAAAACTGCCACACCCACAATTTTAAAAATACAAACTTGTGTTTTGGCATACGATCTAATCTAATGATAATCTCTATCTGTGCTGTGAATTGTGGCTCAATCGGATAATAAACACCAAAGATATTCAAGATTCAATTCCCTGCAACAGGTAAAGGGGGAGCAGTGCGAGCGTATGTGTGGTTGTATGCGACTTTACGATATGTGTGCGTGCTCGTTAGCGTGTGTGTGTACGAAGGAAAGTACAGGGTCTCCTACTGTCGGTTGAATCCGACTGTAGCTTTCCGAGTTTTTTCTTCTCAGTTTGCTTGCTTATTCACGTACTGATAAGAAAAGCATCAAATTTGAAGATTAAATACATAAATTAGAGTACCTATTGGAGATTGTTATCTGGTACGGTTATTTTCATGCTGTTTATGTTTTGCTTATTGCATTCATCTTATCTATAACGGGAAAGTTGACTTCACTTTAAATTTGGTTTCAACTAATTCGTCTTCGAGAATCACTTTTGAATAAGCAGAGGACAAGTGATCAATCAAGTGAAAATATGAAGACATGTGCAGAGCGCTGTAAGAGTTATAAAAAGTTAAGTCGAATAAAAAGTTGTCAGAAATTGATCGCGTAAAAAATGCAGAGAGAATGCGAACATACAGAAAAAACTTAAAAAATAAATTGAAAGAAAATCAGGCAATTATAGAGAATGTCAAGACGTACAATCGAAACCGTATGCAAAGCTATAGAAATAAATAAAGAGAAGAAAACCCAAAAGACCCAGAACATTCAATTGCATCATCAAACAATGGATACAAGTGCAAGAATACCCTTTACAAAGCAATAAAGAAAGTGGAAATGGCATTACCAAAGGACATACAAAAAAAAAGGATATTATTAAATTGCTTGTAGAGAAGTATTTAACGGACGAGGATGAACACGGTTCAACAAATCAAATAGACGAAGATAAGCAAACCATTGAAGACTTTTACAACAGCGATGACATTTCAACGGAAACTGCTGGAAGAAAGGCAACATTATTGAAGCACTCTGACTTGCCAATTTCTAAACGATTTATGATAATAACTATAGAAGAAGCGTACGAGATTTTTAAAGCAACGTATCCAAAGAAATTAATTTCTCGCAGCAAGTTGTACAAATGTAGACCAAAACAAATTGTGCAATCCAGCAAGCTTCCTCACAATATGTGTGTTTGCCAATACCATGCAAATTTCGCATTCTTGCTAGAAGCAAGCAATAAAATCATTAAATCCATTCCATCAAACTTCGGCCACTTTTTAAAAAAAGTGTGTTGCGACAAAGCCAATGAAGTTTGTATGAGAAACGAGTGTGATGAATGTGTTGTAGAAATTGTAGATTCTCTTGTCCCTTTAAATGAAATTAATCGGCTCGAAGACAGTGTCGAATGGAAAATTTGGCGAATAATTGATAAACGCATGGTGCTTAGCCAAACTAAAGGAACTGCTTTTGATGTACTCAGCGAATTGCAAATGCACTTGCCAAAATTTAAAACGCATTGTTATGTTAAAAGAGTACAACAACAGTACTTTCAAAAGCGGAAAATGTCCATTGCTAAGGATGAGGTTGTTTTGCAAATTAATCTGCCGAAAACTATCGCCTAGTCAACCAGAATGAAATCCAATCAGCTCACTTTAGCTACTCACAAGTTACTAATTTTACTTGTGTCGCCTGGTTGCATACTGGAACAAAATCATTTGCGATCACGAGCAATGAGCTAGCACACAATAAATTTGATGTGTACTGCTTTCTAAGCTTAATTATAAAAAAATTTAAAAAAAACATCCCATTTCGAAAATATATATTTTTTCGGATGGCTGTGCTAGCCAATTTAAAAGAAAATTTATCATGTCGAGCCTCCCACATTTTCGGAAAGAGTTTAATGTTTCCCACTTTGAGTGGAATTTCTTTGCAACTCACAGAAAAGCCGCTGTTGACGGAATTGTAATGAACAATCATGAGCATTTTAATTAGTTCGCCAAGACAGTCCAATTCCACCATTCCGGCTAGGCGACATATACATATATACCAAACTCGGCTATGGGTAGTAATCGAACTCGATTGCAAATTATGATATCCTGAGTCTGCCAAATTGAGTCCGCCAATAGGAATTGATTTCCTTTAATCGTTCTTTTCCGGCAAACCTTAAAAGTGTGTAGACGTGCAATATAGCACGCTCTTGAAAAGTGTATTTACAAAGTGTGAAAGTTAAAAAGAACCGCCATACGTGCATCACAGCGTGGCTTGCTGATGTAAGTATAGATAATTTCTCTTTGGTGCATATTTTTAAAGCTTCATATCCTTTAGATAAATAAAAGCCAATATCGGTGTATCCCCAAAGCCACAAGTGACGCATCGCGCGGTCCCAAGGTTGGCAAAGAAAGTCATATGTTCGTGGGAGCGGTTATAAGGATTTATATCCCGGATCGCCTCATCAACAGTGCATCAGCAACAATAACCCTGCAACAGCGCATTGTAGCCTAGCTCTGCGGTGCAGCAGCACATCGAATCTCTGCCCAGCATTTCGGCAACGACAGATTGTCTCTGCAACTGCAGATCATCTTCGCCCGTGCTCAGCACAGTGATTCGGCAACAACACCCTGCAGCAGCGCATCGTAGCCCAGCTCTGCGCTGTAGCAGCGGTTACGGCACCATTTTCTCTTGATAAAACACGTATATCGGCAAAGCTTCACTTTCACTTCTTCATTTATTAATTTCCTACATTATAGTTTTATTTTCTTATTTTAATTTTTACATACATTCATTCATGCATCCTTCACATACATGTTTCATACACTTACATCAATCACATACATTGGACATACATACACAAACACATTCAAAACATGAATGTTTTGTTCTTTTTGAATAAATTTGATAAATAATAATAATGAAAATACATAGAGTAAATAAAACTTAAGAATAGAGTTGTAAAAGCATAGGAGTGTACATGTGAGTCGTGTTTATATTGTTTACTATTTTTCCCTTTTTGAACAGCAAGGTTCGGCGGGGCCCCACAGAGTCAGCTGGTGAGTAAACACATGCAATAAACAAGAGTGAAATGGTGAAATAAAATAAACACAGACATGCATCGTTAGAATTAAATATACAAAACAAAAACCAAATAAATATGAATAGTTAAAATTGCAACAAACGAACATTCATAGTTAAATCAAAATTAAAAATATGCATAATTAAAGTTTTGTTCGTTGTTATCGATATTTGGGGCATACCTCGTTCAAATGAACCAGTATTAGAGATGGAACTTTTTGTGAACGATTAAAATGAATATGAATGAAAATGAATTACAATGAATAAAACGAAAAGTAAAGTAAATAGAAAACAAAATGCGAAGAAGAATTAAAGATTAATTTTGTAAATAATAATTACATAATTAGGAATAAGAGCCCAAACCTGCAACTAACAATGGAGTTGTCTACATTCCAGTTGCAGAAAAACAATTATGACTGTTTATTTTAAATTAAAAATATAATGTTGATCTAATTTAAGTTTGTTTTTCTGCCGCGTAAAGCAGATCAGCCCTGTAAACAATAGGGATTTCTAAACAAGGGACCAAAAAGAAATCATGGTAGGGTGGGTGTAGAGGCCGTGGCGGAATCTATCTATTCCTTTCCTATTCCATTCCTCCTTTAATTGAATATTAGAGGTATTCCCCTAAATGTTTCGTGTTTATGCTTGCATTATGTTATCTCTTAAGAGACTATTAAGTGTCCATGTCCGCTACAAAGGATCCCACCAGCCGACTGCTTTTGCTAGCCGCGAGCAGCAAGGTAGCGCGATATGAGCATAGGCTGAATCATGATTATGATTGCTACTAGCCGAGTCGTAGCCCTTTACAAAGAAATTGGCGCTCAACGTGGTGAACATCGGAACCCAACCGAGGCGACTGATTTCGGCATGGGCTGTGAAGACGAACCATCACCCACGCCCTGGGCGACTGAGCTTGCCGAGCCGTAGCCCTCTACAGAATTGGGGCTGTTTTAAAGAGAAAAGTTTGGCAAATGGTCAAATGTAAGAATCTCATTTTAAACAATGCCCATGACTTCTTCAAATTGGCCAGGAAAAATATACCTAGCATTTACATTTTGTATGTAAGTAGCACTTACATATATATTTTGAAACTAACTTCCACTTTGTGTAGCGTGCGACACGTCAGAATTTTATCAATTATTTTCAAAAGAGTGACTCCAGTGAAATTGAACCTTAAACCCCTTCGAAAGTACTCTCAATTCACTCTAAACAAATAACAAAAGTTTACGGTAAATCTTTAAAAAAAAAACCCCCAAAAATTGAATTTCATTAGCTAAAATCGTGCGAATGTAGCGTGCGACACGAGGGATTTGCCCATGTCATCTCTCTTCCCATCAAATTCACAAAAATATTCTCAGCATGCGCTATTTTAAATTCACTCCCTTCCTTTGCATGAATAAAGTTTTAGATGCATCGAATATTTGGTGCGATTTGCAGGCCAATCGGATAATTTTTTTTTTTTTTTTTTCGGTCGAGGGGGGAAAATGCCTTGAGCATTGTCACACTGCCGTCGCAAATGTGGTATGTGGGGCTTGCACCCACTAAAAACCCCTCATCTCATCAGGCCTATCTCCACTCTGGAAAGGCTTCCGCAATCCTTCAGAGTGGGGCCTGTGCGCTCGGCGCTCTCTTTTGCTCAGGTAGTTCTGCGGGTAGCCAATATCCGAAAGAGGCTCGTGCATGCACAGCGGCGGGGTGGGGGAGAGGCTGCGTGAGTCGCGCCGCGAATAACATCGGCGGGGCTCTATCCAGAGCGCATGTTCTAGCCGTCCTCCCAGTCTCAGCCGTTCTCCTGCCCACGCAACCCGCGCCAATCTCTACCACGCACGTCTCCAGCCATTTAGTTCATTAACTCGAAAACCTTAACGACTGAGGCGTTACGAGGGGTAAACCGAGAAGGTGGTTGTTGCGGGGAGGGATTGCTAGACTAAGCGATGCCACAAACCGAGCCATCGCGTTCCGACATATGCCTCGAGTCGTGACAGCTCCGCAGGAACAGCAAGCCCATTGTGCCATCCCGAGCACAGAATGCGCTCCAGCACAGCCTCTCTGTCCCCCGCCCCCGCCGCCCCGCAATGCAACGAAACCTACTTCCAGACATGAGTCATACAAACCTCTAATTGCGCGTTCCGACCCAATTAGAGTTAGATGGTAGGCGACCCGGAGAACCGCCTGAAGATCTGCGTCCAGATTACCCTTGGCTCATTGCCTTTGTTTTTTTTTATGACCTCTCGTCAAGGTCCTTCTTCTTCCTGAGGATGTTGCCGACAAAGGTTGAGACGGCTATCCAGCTTTCTTCTCGGTGGATCATTTTCTCGATCAAGTTATCCGGCGTTATTCGTCCAATGACTAGCTCAAGTTGGTGTCGCTCTCCGGCGTGTTGTTTGCAGTGAAATATTGTATGCTCTGCATTATCCTTGGTGGAGTCCCCGTACACGCAGCTTGCTTCCGGACTCTTCCCCATGGGTTGTAGAAAGCTGCTAAAGTACCCGTGACCTGTTAGCATCTGTGTAATATAGTAGTCTACGTCTCCGTGACTCCTTTGCATCCAGGTGCTTATTCTCGGTATGAGTCGGTGAGTCCATCTTCCGGTGCTTTCGTTTATCCATCTTTCTTGCCAATGGTCTAGCGTTTCTCGCCGTGCGGACTGTCGATCCCTTCGTTCTCGTTTTCGACTGTCGTATATTTTTTTGCGCTCTGCGGCAAGCAAATCGATCGGTATCGCTCCCGCTATCACCAGGGCTGCAGCTTCTGATACGGTTCGGTATGCGCTGCATATCCTTAGGGCGGAAGTCCAATCGGGCCAATCGGATAATAAACACCGGAGATATGGGACAATTAATTTTCTGTACTAGGCATTTGGCTGGGTGAGGGGGAACCCACAGTATACGCGACCCCTCTGGTGTATGTGTGATTTTTGATTGCGAGTATGTATATATGTGAGAGTATTGGTTAGTGTTTGTAATTTGCGCGTATATTTGTACCCAGTGTACCACGAAGCGAATGTCGAACGAGAGTTTCGCAAAACTATCGCATTCGAGCTCGAAAACGATACTAAAATCGAAAGTTTCGCAAAACATTCGCATTCGAGCTCGAAAACGATACCAAAATCGAGAGCTTCGCAAAACATTCGCATGCGAGTTCTAAAACGATACCAAAATCGAAAGTATCGCAAATCATTCGCATTCGAGCTTATAAATGATATACGAATCGAAAGAAAAAATTATATTATTTCGTGTACGACGCATAAACCAACGAAAAAATGCAACCGATGCGTTGTTGTTGTATTTTGCTTGTCGTTCTCTCGCTTGTTCCTTTTTGGTCGCTCAAAACGGCAACTGATGCGTTATTGTTTTCACTCGGAATCGATAACTTTCTTTTCTCTTGTGACAACGCAAAGTGACGGTGCAGTGAAAAAGTGGCAGTGCTTAAAATTTCTATCAATTCGACGGTAAGTAATAAACTTAGTGCTTTTGATTATCGCTGTCCTGATATATTTATTTAATTCTCTTATAGCATACCCTGCAGAAAGACGGCGTTTTGAAGAATGTTATATGTATTCTAATAATATATATTTATCTCGCATATGTATTTTAATTCTTATTTTAATAGCTCGTAAAAGATTCGTTAGCGAGCATTTTTCGATTGTTTTTACGAATCATATGAGAAGTCGTTTGCGAGCCATTTTTGATATCTTTTGCGAATCATATGAGAAGTCGTTTGCGAGCCATTATAGATATCTTTTGCGACTCATTTCTAAAATCGTTTACGGATTCAATAAATACTAAATATAGTTTTAAATTAGATTTTTTTTTTGCTAAACATAATGTCTTATTTTATCTTATATCTATAAAGTTATTTGCCGCCAGGAGCTACGAACAAATTTGTTGTAAGACACATTTCTGAAGACTTTAAAAGAACCGCAATCTGTATAACGAGACTATAAGAGAATTAAATAAATATATCAGGACAGCGATAATCAAAAGCACTAAGTTTATTACTTACCGTCGAATTGATAGAAATTTTAAGCACTGCCACTTTTTCACTGCACCGTCACTTTACGTCGTCACAAGAGAAAAGAAAGTTATCGATTCCGAGCGAGAACAATAACGCATCAGTTGCCGTTTTGAGCGACCAAAAAAGGAACCAGCGGGAGAACGACAAGCAAAAAACAACAACGCATCGGTTGCCGTTTTAATCGACCATTTTTCTTTCATTTATAAGCTCGAATGCGAATGTTTTGCGAAGCTCTCGATTTTGGTATCGTATTCGAGCTCGAATGCGAATGTTTTGCGATACTTTCGATTTTGGTACCGTTTTCGAGCTCGAATGCGAATGTTTTGCGAAACTTTTGATTTTAGTATCGTTTTCGAGCTCGAATGCGATAGTTTTGCGAATCGACATTCGCTTCGTGGTACACTGAGCACGTTCACAGCTCATCTGGCATTCGAGTACATTTTTCTTTCCCCCCTTCTCCATGCCAATTAATTGAATATCGAATAACTCCATTGTTTATTGTCCAATTTGATTGAAATTTTCAGAATATATTTAGGTAGCCAATATGTACAAATAACCAGCTGTTTTTTTATCAATCTTCACTAAAGTATATCGTATGCCATACTTTCCGATATGAGAAAAAAAAGTGAAAACCGGAGCACGCAACTTTTAAACTCACGTATGTTCGTCAAAAAGTAAAGCACTTAAAACAAGTGAAAACCGGACCATGCCTGATTATTCATGTATGTATACCTTAATAAATATGTACTTATATATACCTATAAATTGCATGTCTTTCAAATTTCCTTATATGTGTAAATAATTTTCGTGCCGGGCCGGGCCGGGCCTCTTAAAAAAGAGTTCGTGTTCGTGCGGGCCCGGGTCTTTAAAATACAGGCCCGCGCCCACCTCTAATATGATCACCCACTATGCTTCCGGCCACATAAATGCATGGTCAGCATTCTCATGCTGACCAGTGACCCATAAGTGCATGTAACATTACCCTTCTTTTGGCGCTATTAGCAGAGCAATAGATATAAAAAATATATGTCAATGTAAGTAGAACTATTGTAACTTCAAATTCATTCAATAACCCAAACTCAAACGCCACATACTTCCCACTACATTGAGATAATATATGGCGACCGTGACAGGACCAAAATTGTGCATAACACCAGCGACCTGTGGATGTCTACAAGATAACTTTCTCACTAGAGTCCATCGCTTTACCAACTGAATAACACTAACCACCTGTGATGACTAGCACCGGCAACGTCTGATCCCATAGGCCCCGGACAACAGCAGCAGCGATCAACAAGTGCGAGAGGCAGTCCGCCGTTTGCAACAACGCTGGATCTCAAAATGAAGGACGTCGAAGAGGCTGCTCCTATTGAGCAAAGGGACACACCAAGTCTTAGAGAGGCTCTGGAGTTGTGCCCCAATGATGGCACTAAGTTATTAGACCCTTTTGTACTTTTTTAAAGTACAGGGTCTAATTATCATTTTGGCTCTTACGTCTTTTTCGCGGAATGGGCTCATATATACATATATGTATACACTTTTTGGTGTCAGCTATGCCTTATTCATAAGTGTATACTTTACAAGTTGGTGTCAAATTCGTAAAATAGCTTTAAGTCAATGCGAATCAGTTAAAAGAAAAGGCCAAACAGAAATCCGTACGCTTAGCCAAAGTCCAATCTCTGAAAGGTGAAAGGTATAGAGATTAGTTATAGGAATACATATGTATGGCATAGGCGATTTGAATTTTGATAGAAGTACCACAGTTACCGTTGACGTTAAATGGCGACGAAAATTTCATTAAAATAAACTTTTTTCTTCGACGTTTCAAGTTCATTTTCGTTTTATTTGCAAGGGTACAAAAAAATCACAGCCAAGTACTTTTGCCCTTTTGCTGGCACCACTTGCCACTTTCCCTCGTCACCAGCTGAGTGTTTTTATGGTCGCGCCGGGGGTTTTACTGCACCGTCGCCTGGTGTGTGGGTGGAGATCTGCCTCCTGCTTCCAATTTGAATACCTGGCCAAAGACTTGATGAAAGGGGTGGAATGGTGGGTAGAACGGATGCGGGTACTCTCTTGATAACGCCTGCCTTTCCTTTATTGCTTTTAAATGTTTTTAGAACCCGAAAGTCTTTGCCTCATAAAATTCTAGACGAGCCGCCACATTTGATATACGAATTGTGTTTTTCTTAAAGCTTAAAAAACAACTCCAAAGGTAGTGGAATATAGCTAAAGGAGGAAAATAAAGCTAAAGTTGTGTTGTGCGAGTAATTACTTATCAGGATGCAGTAAACCTGGCCAAGCGATTCGTCAACTGCAGCTCCACAGCATTTTTGGGCAGGAAAACGGAAATAGTAGTAATAGGTAGGAGTTCAGGGTGTAGGCCATGGGGTGCTTAAGTGCTGCTTCCGTTGACCATGATGCCATAAATTTCAAAAGGGAGCGAATAGCACACTTCCCTCTTTATGTTGCTCATGCACTCCCCCTTTCTCTCACTCTATTACTTATTGACGCTCTGCCTCTTTATGGCTGTGGCACATTATTGTTGCAATTAATAAGAGCCGTGGCAACGTCGCCGCGTTGCCGAGACTCTTGCCATTCGGCTTAACTTGGCATAACCATCGGGTGACCCCATGGCATTGCCCAGGCCTACAATATATTTTCCTGCTACCAGCAAGAATCAGCGGCATCAGTGGCATCAACGGCAAAACCATAGACTTGCCATAGCTGCGTAAACTGCAATTTTATCTCCATTTGCATTTGCATTGCCGTTACAAGCATTTCGCATTTGTTGCAACAACTACAAAAACTGCAGTCAGAATAATAACACTGCAACTGCGGCCATAGAAATCGTGAGGCAGAAAGCCAGGAACACAGATGCACTGAAAAAAATGAAATTAGTCATGATGGTAGTAATTCATTTTTCATTTAAGCTGCCAGCCTCCTATTTGATTTCTTTAAAGTTTTTGAAGTTTTGTATACCGAATAGAAAAATATAAATTATAATTGGATTAATCAATGAAACAATACATTTATTTACATTTTATGTCTAAGTACACAAAATAATTCTGGAGTCCCATTGGCGGTCGACAGCCAGAAAAACAAGAAGGTAAACAAGGACGCAGGAATTTAGTTTCACCACTCACTTTTAGCCCAATTACGCCAATTTTTACCTTAATTCGCATCATGTTGCTATGTATCGTATGTGCAGAATTGTCTTCTGGGTGAAAAGGCACATCCTTTCTATGAAAATGTGGTAGACATAATACTTTAAACAACTATGGATTTGTTAGGGACATAGGACTTAAGGCAGTACTTTGAGCTTAGTAGGAATACAATAGATCGTTGACGTCGAAGTACATATTGCTCCATATCAAATAATAGTATAATATAAAATACACATGTATTTTATCTCAACAAGAATCAACAAGAAGATATTATTGAGATAATTTCTCTGTCGTGATTCGTTGTTTTTGACTGCCGCTAGCCATGGCTTCTTCCAACATTCATTCCGTCTTGATTCTTTTAGAAGAAACCATTTTAAGTATATCTTTGATAGTGAATGGCTCCTAAGCAGAATTCTGGGATTGAAAGGTATAAATTATATCCAGATCTATTAAATTGCAAAAGTAATGTTTTATTAGAAATAAAAGGGAATAATTCATTTCGGTAACGTGGAAATTGTCTACAAAAGAATCTATTCAGATTCTGCAATTGACATTAAGTTTGACATTAAGTCTATTAAGTTTGTGCAACTCAGAAATGTATGTAACAGGCAGAAGGAGGCGTAGCAAACACCACAAAGTATATATATTATTGATCAGGACGACGGACTCAGTCAATATAGCCATGTCCCTCTATCCGTCTGTCTGTTCCTCTGTATGAACACCTGTATCTCGTAAACTGTAAGAGCTAGAGAAATCATACTTGACAGTTAGATGCCCCTATAGTGCAAGCAGACCAAGTTTGTGTTCGATTTTTTATACCTCTTCCCCATAAACCGCAAAAAACACCACAGCCATAATTTTAAGGATATAAAGAGATATTAAGAGCCTATGGTATTTTTTATCTGTGCTGTAAATTGTGGCCCAATCGGATAATAAACACCGGAGATATGTGAGATACAATTTTCTGTACAAGGGGGAGCAGCGAGCATGCACTTAATACATAAGTGTTTATGCGTTGTTGGCATGTGTGTATTAATTGGTACACACAAATTGTTGCTGTCTTGAATCTTACATTTAATTGTATAAAAATATTAAAAATTTAATTTTTTTCGTATATTTTGTTGCAGTGTAAAGACCATGATGGCAAAGAATTCTCGTGGACAATGCTAACAGCTCTTAGCGTTGTAGCAGGATATGCAGGATATGGCGAAAGGAGTTGCAGCTGGGGGATAAGAGCGCGAGAAGAAGCTAAGAGAGTGTCAATAGAGTAACTGTGTGTGTGTGTGTGTTTTAGGTAGAGGAAGTAGCATTTATTGTTTGCAAAGCCTTGTTTATTATTTTACGTGCATTCTCCTCGCTGTTGCTACTGCTGCTACGTCTTGTGCTTTATGAATCGGTGCTGCTGTTTTTGGGATCGCTGCGCTAGCAAGGACATTTTGTAAATAGCAAAACGGCCTGCAGAGAATTCGCGTCCATCTCAATTCGGTCGGTGTCTCTCTGGCGCAGTCTCAGTCTCCATCCCTGCTACTGGCAACGGTTTTATGCACTCATAGAGTTTATGTTTACCCAGTCAGTAGCAGGGTCCCTGCTGCACCCTTTGGTCCTGTCCCATTGCACTTTGAACGACTTTGGACTTGAATGCGGTTTCTTTATGTTTTAGTGCCAACGTTCTGGTCGTTTGCCCAAAAAAAGAAGTTCTTTTGTTTGTACACTTGTACTTTATGTACTTGGCACAATTTATGCGTCGCTAAGTGGATTCGTGGATTTCTGCATTTCTCGCATCCTGCCACATCCGGTGGCAGGAAGTGCAAACATACACATAGACACAGACAGGCAGAGATAGGCAGTGAGAGAAAGGGAATAATTCAAGAAAGCGTAAGCCAAGGCTATGCCTAATTAAATACAAAAAAAATAAACTCAAATTAAAGGCAAAATAAATGCGATGCTCTCTGCCGAATGAAATCGTCAAATAAATGAATGCGAAATGCAATTAACCTGCGCGAGCCAAGGATACGCATTTATTACGGCATTTATTGAACAAGTTTCCCTGGAATACAAGTTTTTTCTTCTTTCACACACACTCCCTCTTCATAGGCCCTCCATCTTTATCTGCTTCTGCCTATCACCTTTGTGCCATTTGCTTAGATAGAAAAACAAAGCGGCAGGCGCGTTATTCTGCGACCATTGACGCGCACATAAAATCCTAGCAAGTACAAATCTTCAATTAACGCTAAACACAGCACGAAAAGAAACTGCAAAAGGAAAAACACCAAAAGGCAAAGCTGCCCAAAAAATAACCAACAAAACAAGAAACCAAAACGAAAAGAAATCTAACAACAACAACAGCAACAAAAGGTGATTCTTGTTGCTAATTGGAAACTGAGGGGGAAACCTCCTCTGCCCAAAAACCGTCATAAAAAGAAGTAAGAGGCACGCACCGGAAGTACGTCCCTTCTGCTCTCTGCCAAAGTTAGCATCAAAATGTTTGTCAATTTTTGAAGAAATTAATGTGAAATACGCAATAAAAATGAACTTTGAGTCTATTTGAAAATAGCAGTAGCTGTAAGCATTTGCGCTTTAAGCTCACAAAATTTTGACCTTCAACGAGCTTGAAATTGATTTTCATATTCATTGAGCAAAGTAGAGTCAGAAGTGGGAGTGGGAGTGGGTGTAAAAGCAAAACGGGACAGTGGCTCATAAATTAAACATGCGCCAACATGAACTAAAGTGAATAATGTGCAGAAAGGGAAACAAGTCGGCATTTAACAACACTGCCATACATATACATATATACAGTATACATTCGCATTTGAAAGATTTTAAATATAAATTTCAATATTTAACTACGCCGCCGACAGGAAATGCTTGCCGAAAAAAATGAGGACAGGACATTGGCCGAAAGGGACTCAGGAAGCGCCATGACAGCGGAAATGATCCATCGACCTGGTTTACGGATAGAGACAGAGTCCGGGTTGCAAGTTGTGCCCGCTACAACCCACCCACCCACAAACAGACGATTTATTTGGGCATGGTTTCCAACAATAAAAAAAGGTTTCACTGACCACAAAGCGTTGAAAATATTTGTGTTTCCACTTATTTGCATTAATGCTACGATCTCTTACTGCGTGTGTGTGTGTGTGCTTGTGTGTATGTGGATGTCGGTGTATGGGGTAGACCACCATATAAATATTTAAAACAACCTGCTACCCCACATTCACACAGAAAACATAAACCAATAACATCAAATCATAAACCTAGATAACATTTTTGTAATAGTACTACAAGCCAAATGTTTTCTTTTCCCTGGCCACATTTGCATTTGAACCTTTACTCAATGCTGGTTTTTGTGGGTTAACCCATTAAATGCAAAATTCTCCACTTTAATTAGAATACTTTAGATATTGACTTAAAATATGCGTAGATTTGAACGTGTAAAGATATTCAAAGGGAGTATTTAAAGGAAGAAAAAACACGCTAACAGACTCTCACACATGTCGCAAAGTCACACGCATCCACGCATACGCTCTATCTTCGGTGTTTATTATCCGATTGATTGGGGAGGTATACAAAATCTAACACAAACTTGATCTGCTTGCACTATAGGGGCATCTAACTGCCAAATATGATGTCTCTAGCTCTTACAGTTTACAAGATCTAGGTGTCCATACGGACGGACAGACGGCAATTGCAAGATCAACTCAGCTCGTCGTCCTGATCAAGATCACTAAGGCGTATGCGTGATTTTTGATTGGGAGTTTGAATTTCTATATGAGTATTGGTTATTGTTTGTATTTGAACGGTTATTTGTATATATAAGTGTATGTGTGTATATGTTTTGTGTAAATTGGGAATATGTATTTATAAATGGAAAACAAACTTGAATATCTCTTATATTCTTTTTGAATTTATTTAGTAACATTCTTATCAATAATATAAAACAAAAAATATTTGGTTTCACACCATATTGGCTGCTATATGACAAATTATATGCTGATCTAAGGGTTGATCAATTAGTTGACCTTATCAAACAAATGAATTTAATATTTGGTGTGACCGCCTTTGGCATCCAAAACGGCTTGAAGTCTTCTGGGCATACTCTCCACAAGGTTTTGACAGACTTCTGGTGCTATTTCATACCACGAATACTCAACAATTTGCCACATTTCCTCCAAATTGACCCAACCAACGACTTGTCTACTAGGGTGCGTTTAAAATGATCCTAGAGATGCTCGATCGGGTTAAGGTCGGGGGATTGTGGCGGCCAGTCGAGGACATTGATTTTATTATCCAATAGCCATTTTTTTTAGATTTTTTCTGTGTGCTTTGGGTCGTTATCATGTTGAAAAATAACGCTCGAAAGCTCTTTTCTCATAGATCGATGCTGCCTTTCAATCCAATGTCCAATATGTCGACATATTGGGCAGCATTCATACGACCATTCATTTTTCTAATTTTTCCTACCCCTTCCAACGTCATGCAGCCCCAAATCATGATGTTTCCGCCTCCAAATTTCAATGTAGGCATTATGTGCCTCTCTGACAGTTTTTCTTTCTTGCCTTTCCAGACCCACTGTCTTCCGTCAGAATTCATTTTGTTAATTTTGGTCTCATCTGACCATATAACATTGCTCCAATTAGCCATCGAAAAGTTTTTGTACTTTTTGGCATATACAATTAGCTTAAGCTGCCACTCTTGGTAGCAGTACACTAGTTAATAAGATTTACAAATAGATTTAAAATAAATCAAAAAAAAAAAAAAAACTTTTTGGCGAAATTTAACCGCAACAGTTTTAAATGGGTTTTTTAACTTTTGCGCGTCCATGAAAATCGTTTTTGCGAAGCATTTTCCGAACGGCTTCAGTCGTCACATTGATATCCATTGTGGATTTCAAATCTCTGTTCACTTGGGCAGCATTGTCGTGTATGCCCATCTTAATTTGCCGCAACACACGCCGCTGAATGGTGGTATTCAAAATTGGCTTCTTGCCTGCCTTGTTTTTTCCACGTTTTCGGCCATATTTTTCCGATTGTTGAAATGCATAATTGCTGAGCGATTTTGCGATGCAGCACCTTTTACCGTATCAAACGCATAGCTTCTGCCACAACAAACTTTGAAGTGCCCGGAATCTATGAGAAGATCCGAAATACGACTATAATTATGAAAATAAAACCTCGGAAAGCTACAGTCGGATTCAACCGACAGTAGGAGACCCTGTACTTTTCTTTCCAACACACACGTTAACAGACACTCACACATAGCGCAAAGGCACACGCAACCACACATACGCTCGCGCTGCTCCCCCCTTACCTAATGCAGGGAATTGAATCTTGAATATCTCCGGTGTTTATTATCCGATTGAGCCACACTTCACAGCACGGATAAAGATTATCATAAGAATTTCGTATGCCAAAACACAAGTTTGTATCTTTAAAATTGTGGGCGTGGCAGTTTTTCGCGGTTTTTGGGGGAGGGGGGGAGGTATCAAAAATCTAACACAAACTTGATCTGCTTGCACTATAGGGGCATCTAACTGCCAAATATGATGCCTCTTACAGTTTCCGAGATCTCGGTGCTCATACAGACGGACAGACAGACGGACATGGCTAGATCGACTTAGCTCGTCGTCCTGATTAAGAATATATATCACTTTGTGGGGTCTGCCACGCCTCCTTCTGCCTGTTACATACATTTCCGACTTGCACAATCTTAATAGACCCTTTTTTTACTTTTTTTACAGTACAGGGTCTAAAAACTCGGAAAGCTACAGTCGGATTCAACCGACGATAAGGAGACCCTGTACTTCGAACTGCCTTGGGAGTCGATAACAGCAGCAGCATTTATGAACATACTCACATACACATACATATACATACACACATACACACAAATACTTATACATACAATTATTCGCTCATAGACAAACAATAATCAATACTCATACATACATTCATACTCACAATCAAAAATCACGCATACGCCCTAGTGCCCGCGTACACTGTGGCTTCCCTCCCTCCTCAAACCAACTGCCTAGTATACAAAATTGTTTGTCCTATATTTTCGGTGTTTATTATCCGATTGGGCTGCATATCGCACCAAACATTCAAAGTATCTAAAGCTTTATTCATGCAAAAAAGAAATCCAGTGACTCTAAATTTGCTAAGACCACTTTTGTAAATTTGAGGGGGAGGGGGATGAGATATCAAATTGAAAACATAAACTTGGCCTGCCTATGTAATACACGAACCTAACAAAAAAAGAATTAAGTCACTAGCTCTTATAGTTTCCGAGAATTAGGTGTTCATACAGACAGACAGACGGACAGACGGACAGACGGACATGGCTATATCGACTCAGCTCGTCGTCCTGATTAAGAATATATATACTTTATGGGGTCTGGCACGTCTCCTTATGCCTGTTACACATAAATGTTATTTGCACAAGCTTAATAGACCCTTTTGTACTTTTTTAAAGTACAGGGTCTAAAAATGTTACTTTTACCACGGACATTTGGACGGAGACAATGAACGTCATAAACATTTTGAGTGTTACTGCCCAATTTGCCAGAAGTTTTGAAATCGCGTCTGTCAATTCATGTGCCGTTGAATTTGATATACAGCATCCAGCTTTACACATCATGGACTACCCTATCCAAGTGTGCAGAGATTGGAATATAAATACTGAGGATATTGTAGCTGTGGTGGCTGACAATGCAGCTAACATGACAGAAGCCATACATGATCATTTTGGAAAGAATAAACATTTGCCTTGCGTAGCACATACGCTTAATCTTGTGGCAAAGAGCGCATTAAGCATTGAAAATATTAAGATGATGTTGAGTTTTCCGCTGCAGATCCATCACTATTTTGGAAAATGTTGTCTGATATGCATCAGCAACAAACACCAAAATCGCAGGAGAGGAATGAAGGAACCAATTACTTAACGTCACCATTGGCTGATCCCAAAGCTAATCCATTGTGTCAGGTTCTTAATTCTGTACTTTAGTGTTTATTAATAATTATAACAAAAGAAATATAATACACGAGTGGTTTCATTGTTATCTCTTAGTTTATCTTGCTCCCGTATCCACGTCTGCTCTCGCTCGCGTTCTCGTCACTTCTCCCCGATAACCGCTCTACTTACCGATATATTTTGACACTCGGCCTCTCCTGACATTCCGTCGTCATCGTTATCATAATTATACGTCTGATCGTCGATATCTAAATTTGGTATCAAGGCGCACATTGGCTTCATATGGTCACTGGATAATACATTACAGTAGCGTCGTTGGGTAATGGTGTGATCTGACAGATCTTCTATGATGTAGCGATCGTTGTCCAAAACTTTTGTGACCACATATGGTCCCTTGTATACAGTTGGTACATACGTAATGACAACTAAGTCGTTTACCTTTTTGTCGGTTGCGTATGCTTAGCGTCGAATCGTAGTTTCCATTTCTTCTGCTCAGCTGATATATTTTCTGCAGCCTGTTGTCTTTTGCTATCTATGTCTTCTTCTTGGATCGAGTCTTCTGAGATAGCCTGTATCAATCTGTTCTTTGTCACGTCTCGTGGGTTGAAATTGAATACCAAATCGTTGGGAGAAAATTTTGTTGTAGCGTTAACGTGAGTGTTTATTCCCCATTGAATCTTGAATAGTTGCTGGTCCCATTCTTTTGTCTTCTCTGTGCAGGTCTTCAGAGCATTTAGCAACGTTTTGTTCATGCGTTCGGCTTGTCCATTAGCCCTGGGTGTACGCACAGCCGTCTTGATGTGTTGTATGCCGTGCTCCTTGGTGAAGATATCGAACTCCTTCGATGTAAACGCCGTGCCACGATCAGAAATGACGCGTACAGGTTGACCAAATACTGCAAATAATTGTTGCAGTGCCTTTATAACGGGTGTTGTTTTCGTCGTTCGAGTTGCTGATAAAAACGTATATTTGATAAATGCACAAACAATTACCAGGATATGACAATTTCCATTCTTGCTTTTTGGAAATGGTCCTAAATGATCCATGTGTATCACACGGAATGGTATCGGAATGGTGTCGTATATATGCAGTTCACCTTCTGGTTTGCCGCCTTTGATCTTATTGACGCAGCACTCCGGACATGAAGCTATGTATGATTTCACATAACTCCTCATTCTTGGAAACCAGAAGTTACGTTGAATCCTCTGGATTGTCTTTTCCGTACCGTAGTGCCCAATGTCATCGTGATTTGCCTTTGTTATACGCCAGCGAACTGTCTGGGGTACAACCAACTTATTGCCGTAAGCTGTTTTGCGTAGAAGTCTGCTTGCTTCTATAACGTAGTCCGTGTTAACTTGCTTCCATTTAAGAGTCTTTTCATTACATTGTAGTATTTGGAATATTTCCTCAAGCATAGCATCTTGCTTCTGCATCGCGTAAATCCAATCCTCGCCGACAGGTGACACTGCTAGAATATTGTCCGAATATTGTTGTAAGGGACGTTTCTCCTTGTGTTAGACCTGGCTGCCTACTCATGCCATCTACGTGTGGCATCTCTGTTCCTGGACGATGTTTGCATGTGAAGTCGAACTCCTGCAGTTTGAGCCACCACCTTGCTATGGGAGGCTGAAGCTCCGTTGAATCCTTGAGTGTAACTACAGCATTGCAATCCGTTATTACCAGAAAATGAGATCCTAGCAGATACACGCGGAATCTATCTAGTGTCTCCGTGATTGCAAGTATTTCCAGTGCATAACTTGAATATCTACTTTCAGCGTCTGTACATAAGCGACTATAGTAGAAAACTGGTTTCAAGCCGTCCTCTTCCCGTTGAAACATGATGCTAGCTACTCCCATTTTACTGGCATCCGTGTGCACCTCGTGATACTTCGCTGGATCGTAAAGTGTCAACACCGGCTTTGATGTTAGGGCATCCTTTAGGCGTTGAAATGCCTCTTCTTGTTGTGCTCCCCATACAAAATCCACATCTTTTTTTAGCAGCTTACTTAAAGGCTGAGCTAGTAGACTGTAATCTTTAACAAATTTGCGGAAAATCCTGTGATGCCAAGGAATCACCTTAGCTCAGTTTCGTTACATGGCTGTTGATACTCATTGATGCATTGTGTCTTCTCGTTACCGGGTTGAATTCCTTTGCCTGAGATGATATGTCCCAAAAACTTTACCTCTGTTTGCATAAAGGTACATTTGGAGGGACGTAACGTTAACCCAGCGTGTTTTATAGCCTCCAAAAATTCGTTCAAAATGATCATTCCCTCTTCGACCGTCTTTGAAGATATTATAACTTCATCTACGTAATTAACGATCTTCCGTTGGTTTCTCAATCCCCGTATGATATCAGTTATAAGTTCTTCGAATACCATGGGCGCATTGACATAACATTAAATTCGTAAAGTCCACCAGGCGTCATGAAAGCTGTCAACTCTTTGCTTTCCTCACTCATTGGGATCTGGTAATATCCCGACGTCATGTCCAGCGTTGTAAAGTACGTGTTGCCGGACAGCTTAGCCAACTGCTCTTCCACTATTGGCATTGGGTATCGTTTCTTTATGGTGACTGCGTTGAGCGTACAATAGTCCACACAAAGTCTTTTCTCTCCATTTGCTTTTGGTATTAATATAGCTGATGCTGCTTGAGTTGACTTGCTCCGTTGGATGATGTTGTTCCTTATCAAATCATCAACCAGAGACTTCAACGTTTCTCTTTGCGCAAACGGAACTTGGTAACGCCTTCCCAAGATGGGGTTTGATGAAGATATCTTGATGTCCATCACCGCTGTTTTGCATCTGCCAATACAAGATATGGGTGCATGTCATAACGCCCAGTGTCATAACGCCCGCGGGCGCTATGACACTTTTAAAAGTGTCATATCGCCCGCACCGAAAATGTCACAGCGCCCATGGGCCTTATGACATTTTCAACCTGTGTCATAACGCCCTCAATTTCTTAAAACTGCAAAGTTGATCAAGAATCAATGAAAGTACCGTTTTTAATAATACAGTTAAATGTGTTATCTGGTTTGCAATCGCGCTTTACATGTTTTTGGCACAATAATATTCTATTCAGTTTGCGATTGATCTCGAAACTAAGTGCACGTGAAATGGATTGTTGGATTGTTACATAAATAGTAGACAGCCAAATCCAAGTTTATCCATAATGTTTAAATGAAATAAATGAAATGTTAACTCAATTTTGTATTTAAATTTACTTTATTAAAAGCGCAGGCAAAAATTTTTTATACATAAAAATCGCGCGATTGATTTTTGCCTGCGGCGCTTCTCACGCTATTGAGCACTCGGTTCTCACGATAAATTATGCTGGCCGGCTATTTATACCAGGTATTTCATTACTATTAGGTTCGGGCGTTAATGCACTGCTCATAGTGTCCTGTGTAAGGAGCCTATTCGGGTAGTTGGCTGCCAAGATCGCAACCTCCACCGATTTGGTCGCTTGAGCGTAAGTGACCTTAGCTCTCTTGGCGCCCTGAGGAGGTGCTGCTCCCTCCTGAGTCTATTGATTCTCTACCCGGATCTTGGATCTCTTCTGATCCGCACTTACATGCACCCATTTATACCAGGTATTTCATTATTATTAGGTTCGGGCGTTAATGCACTTCTCATAGTGTCATAAGGCCCACTTTTAAAAATGACATAGCGCCCGCGGGCGATATGACACTTTTAAAAGTGTCATAGCGCCCGCGGGCGTTATGACACAATTGTTTGGGCGTTATGCCATGCACCCACAAGATATATCTTCGGCAAAACAATCTGAATATTGTTTGAGTAATTCGCTCACCTGATTTCGGCGGTCGGAATCAATGTCTCTGCTGACATCGAACCCGACCAGATCCACCATTGAAACTTTTGCGTGTGGATCATCTACAGCCAGTAGATTCTTACCCTGGTATATGATATCTCTGCCCACTAGCACATCATATGGCAGAACGTCGTTTGGGACTATCTGAATTGTCGTAAACAGTTGTAGCTTGCCGCATGTGAACTCAACCATGATGCGTTCCTTTGATTCTACCACAGAACCACCGAACCCTTGAAGGCGTTTCATATTTGGCTGACGTATTGTTCCTTTTGGCACAGCTGCGTCTTTGATAAGAGTATTATCGCTTCCCGTGTCGATAAACGCCTCAAACTGAGCTCCTCCTATTATTACGGTTTTCATAATTGGCGGATACTCCTTTGCATGGGTTTCCTCTACCTGAGACACCTTAGCCGTCTTCATTTTACAATCCTTCTCTTCATGCCCGACCTTTGAACACGTTGAGCATCGTTTCCTGCGTTGGGGGTCTGGACACTTCGCTGCTATATGTCCAAGATTATTGCAATTATAGCATTTAATTGCCTTGTCGTTATTGTTGTCGTTGCGCTTTTCGTTGTAGGTTTTGTCATGATGTTGCAAACTAGGTGCCGATCTAATGTTATCGAGCGACCTGAATAATTCCTTACAAGTTCGAATGTTCATCGCTAACAATGCCTTTGTCGTATCGTGCTGAGTGAGCACCGTTGATGATATATGAATTTATCGATGGTACAACCGATATTCGCACGCCGTCCGATAGCTAACATCGCATAAAAGTATTCGCTTAGCGTTTCGTTGTTGCGTCGTTTACGTTGAACACACTTGGAAAATCTCCCGTTAAAGCCGTTTTGAATTGTTCCCATGACTGGTATACGTTTTGTGCGTCAAGCCATGTCTTTGCTACTCCACGCATCTTACGTTGCACAGCGAAGAGTACCGTATCGTTTGTCCATGCATATACATTCTGAAGTTGTTCCACTTTGTCAATAAATTGATCTGACGTTATAAACCCTTTGACTGGATCGAACTCCGGTAGCACTCCAATTACATCCTTGAGACTCATCTGGCCTTGTTGACTTGGTGACATTCGGAAAATATCGTTTTGCCTTGGTTGCGTTGCATCCGTTGATCTACGTTGTGGCGTTGTTGACGCCATATGCCCTTGTCTATTCACATCTTTTACATGTTCCCGTTGCTGTACATATACCGTATGCACTGCTGTTGTCAAATTTGCAACCATCTCTTTCAGTTCGTCTATCTGTTTTTGAATAACGGAATTTGAGTCCGGTTCTTCTAATTCCTCCATTTCGACTTCGTCTGTGCCCAAAATCTTAATGAACTCGTTTATTTTAGCCGCTTTTGTTCCTTTGATCTGAGACGTTTATAGCGACCCGACGTTGACCGTTTTGCTTGTCGTTGCCGTTTTGAATTCGTTCTCTTTTCGATCAACAGTTTTCGTTTTGTTGATCTTCTTCCTTGCCCTATGTGGCTTCGTTGTGTTACTCGACCGTTTGCTATTACGTGCCGTTTTGTCGAGACTTTACCGTTGCTTTACTTTTATGTGATTTTAATCATTATTTGCATAAACATGTTTTCGTATCCCACTTCTGAAACTGTCAGGTTCTTAATTCTGTACTTTAGTGTATATTAATAATTATAACAAAAGAAATATAATACACAAGTGGTTTAGTTGTTATCTCTTAGTTTATCTTGCTCCCGTATCCACGTCTGCTCTCGCTCGCGTTCTCGTCACTTCTCCCCGATAACCGCTCTGCTTACCGATATATTTTGACAATTGATTATTTGGGAAGCGCAAAAAGATGTGTATCCAAATTTAATTATAAAAGCTATGGAATACTTAGTTATTGCCGCTACTTCAGTTCCATGCGAACGAATGTTGTCTACTGCCGGTAGAACTGTGACGCCGCTAAGAAACCGTTTATCGCTTAATAAATTGTCGAAAATACTATTTCTAAATAGTATAGAATAAGTGTAACCATTTGGAACGTGTAATGAATTACTACACATACATATGTACATGTCGCAGTTGAATGTGCCAAATTATATAAGTTAATGTTGATAATTTCTTGCAAATACATATATCGTTTTTTGTTTAAACTTTGCGTTGTTACTTGCTTTCACCGAATCCTATATAGAAAACGTATATTGGGAATGTATATTTTAATCAGATTCTTCATAAGATTAGATTTCAATTACATAACCGCTAAATATCGATATTTAAAACAATATGGGCGATATTCAATGCGATATGATATTTTTGATATGATATTCTATGTGATATTTTTTATGATATTAATATCGATATTTTTATACCAATTCCCATCCCTAACCAATCGCCTTATTCTTCTTCTTATGTTATACAGAAAATATTCAGTACCAAATAAACTATCGTAGATTTCAAAAGCATTGCGTTTAAAATATTTGGGAAACTATTATTCAGTCCAGCAATCAATCAATCCAATTCAGCCACTGATAATTCTCAACATATGTATTTTATAATATATTTTGAATACGGTGCTCCAGGTTACTTTCTCATCCTTGAGAATGTAATACTGCCCTATGCCGAGAAGGAAATGAAGCTAAAATGGGATTTTAGGCAGGACAACGACCCCAAGCACACTTTGAAGCTGGCAAAAAATGGTTCAAGGTCATTGAAATTAATTTAATGGAGTGGACAGCACAATCACCGGATCTTAATCCTATTGACCATTTGTGGGGGATCTTAAAGAAAAGAATAGGAGCCTTCAAAGCCAAAAATGGATGAAGTGGTGTGGGAGGAAGTACAGGCCGAGTGGTATGCCATAGATGCCACAATTTGTGACAATTGGGTTAACTCCATGCCTCGTCAGTGCTCAGTTGTAATTAAAAGGTGTGGTTCCACCACCAAATATTAATATAAATATAAAATTCGATCTCAATTTCGAAAAAAAAATTAATTAAACATAGTTTTTTGTCTTGTTTCTATTATTCTTTCCAAAGGAAAAAAAAGTTAATTAACTTAATTTGTTAAAGGAATTTAATTGTTATTATATTTTTTACTTATTATTAAAATTCAATTCATAATCCAAAAAAAAAAAGAAATGGAGTAAATCGGTTAAGTTTTTCCTAAGTAAATTTGATCGCGAAAACACAAAAAGCTCGTTTCTATTATTTTTTTCATAACTGTACGCTCGCGCTGCTCTCCCCTTACCTAGTACAGGGAATTGAATCTTGAAATTCTCCGGTGTTTCTTATCCGATTGAGCCACAATTCACAGCACAGATAAAGATTATCATAAGATTATCATATGTGTCTTTAAAATTGTGGGCGTGACTGTTTTACGCTGTTTTTGGGGGAGGGGGAGGAGGTATCAAAAACCTAACACAAAAGTGATCTGCTTGCACTATAGGGGCATCTAACTGCCAAATATGATGTCTCTAGCTCTTACAGTTTACGAGATCTAGGTGTTCATACGGACGGACGGACGGACGGACGGACGGACATGTGTGCATGTGTGAGTGTTTTTTTTTTTTTTTTTTTTTAGGCGTTGATGCAGCGCACCAACGAAACCAGGCTCCTGCCTGTTTCCAATTCTTCACCACACCCACCTCCCGGGATCTTCGTTAGGTATTACATCCAAAGGTGGGTTCGGCCTTTACTGGCCCGCATCAGTATTCGGCATGGCTCGTGCCCTTTCTTCACGTCTCAGTGCTTTCATTACTGTGGCCGCCATTTTGCTCACAGCTTCCCATTTTACCGCGGAGCTTACCATGTGCTCCACGACGCTCTCCACTGTTAGTGGTTGACCCAGGCTGGTCTCAAGCTCTTCTCGCCCTCTTGCAAACCGCCTGCAGTGCATAAAGACATGCTCTGCATCTTCGGCTACTTGCGGCTCGCAGTGGTTGCACCATTGACTCTCTGAATGACCAAAGCGATGGAGGTATGCTTTAAAGCACCCATGCCCACTTAGGAACTGCGTGAGGTAGAAGTTTAGTTCTCCGTGTACTCTATTTGTCCATTGCGATACATCCGGTATTAAACGGTGAGTCCATCGCCCGTTTGTAGATGTGTCCCAGTGTCTCTGCCATTCTCGGGTTGTGCTCGACCGTTCTCTTCCATTCCCGCGCTCCTCCGCTAGTAACTTAAACGGTACCGCTCTCGCTAGTACGAGTACCGCGTCCGTCGATACCGTTCGGAATGCGCAGCATACTCTGAGTGCGCAGATCCTGTGCATGTGTAAGAGTGTGTGTGTGCAAAGGAAAGTACAGGGTCTCCTACTGTCGGCTGAAGCCGACTGTAGCTTTCCGAGTTTTTTGGTATTAATTTCATACTGATATGTCCACTAGAAGTATTTATGGCTGCGTCTCTATACAAGCCCAACCATTGTGCAACCCAAGCTGGAGGCCCTCCGCAGTTAACCATTGTTGGACTTCTGAGATGCATTACTGCATGCATCTACAGTTTGAGGTCGGCTCTACATATCTAGACTTCTCCTTATTAACCTACCATCACTTTCTAACCGTAGAATTATGCTTAGTATAGTATTCCTACACAAACTAATCAGCGGCAAAGTTGACTCTCCTGAACTAACCAGTTACATTAGTTTTTCGATTCCGGTTAGGAATACTAGAAATTTCCTACCGTTATCTCTTCCTCGTTGCCTTACTAATTACTCTCTTCATAACCCTTTTAGAATTCTCTGTAGCCTTTAGATTACACGCTTTTCTATAATCTCTAGTGCTAACAAGCCCGTGCTTGGTATCGCTGGACCACTTGAACATACTCTTGTTTTGTATGTCAACGGCCAGAATATACTTTTATTTGTAGCTCTCACACCTTAAGGTGTAGTGTGTCGAATTTTGCAAACTGGTTTTACGCATAAATTCTTTCTTTTCAAACCGATGACAACAGCTTGATAAGTCAAATTAGCTACAAAAAATCGTCTAACCTTTTGAAATGCATTAGTTGTCATTACTTATATAACCAAAATTTGGAGTGAAAAAAAAATATTTTATTCATTAGGTCCTTAAAAAAAGATTAAAATCTATTTCTACCTATTTGTATAGTATGAATAGATTGAGTTTTTGAGAATTAAATTGATTGTATAGTCTTCAAAAATCTTGTGATAATGGATTCAAAAAGAATACCATCAGACTGTTCTGAAGTAACTGCACATAAGAAGCAACAATGGTTGGAATTTGTGAATATGAATAAGTTCTATCATCCAACGCCATTGAAGGGAACTCATTCCACACCATGTATGCAAGTCGACAATTGCAATAGATCAGCCACTGCACTTACCCAGGCCAATTTAAGCTTATCCTGGAAACTTGCATTGCTAACTGATGGTAAAGATCATCAGGTGGCTGGACCTCTGAAGCGCATAGAGAAACCGAAAATAGAAAGTCCTGACAAGCGAGTACCTAATATTACGCAGAAGGAAAAGCCAAAAATGCAAAACCATAAGAAGGAAAATACGCCATATTTTTTAGACATTGACAAGTCTTGGAAATCGTATCAAAAGAAAAGAAAAGAAACACGAGATACTAAAAAGAAACAAACGACAGTTGAATTTAAAAAAAAACTTATTCTGGAAGAAAGAGAGATCATACAAATCTCAGCTTCACCTCTGCAACATAAGCCTCAACCTAAAGCTATTAAAAAAGATGTGGTGTCGAAATTACGCTCCAATGTTTTGCCAAGAACCCCTGCAATTCCGCTCTGTCACAGTCCAACTGCTATTCTACGCACTGATAGTGACTTGCGGTACCGAAATTATATGCAGTATTATAATAGAATGCAAGAGTGGCGAAATCAACAACTTGAACTGCAGTGGCTTTCTCAACAAAAGCAAATGTATCTGAATGGGGATGAATACTACAAACCTCTGCAGCATCTATCCAAACCAAATGAGGGGGAATATGGAGATGGTCCCATATATACGGTGCCCGTAGAGTCCATGGCACAAAACATACGAAAAGGAAAGCGTTATTGTGGCAATTTCTATTTTAATTAAATTTATTTGACATAAATCAGTACAATATGTACGATTATTGCAGTACTTTACTTAATTTAATTATACATAGTGCAGGGCTGCACCATCGATAGTGACCGATAGGTTTTCTTCTATTCTCACGCTTCGCTGAGCACTGAAAAGAGCGAATTTGCTAAGTTGAGTGTAATTAAGCACTGAGGGAAAAAAACGTAGTAAAAATCACTCAGGCCTGTTCCCATTTTCGAATTCGTTCATTCGATTTACTTTTTGACTAAAATGCGGTTCCGAATTTCGAATGTTCGTTTTCGTTTTCGTTTTGCTTCAATTTGCTTCGCGTTGCTTCGTTTTTGCTACGATCAGCTTTGTGTCAGTGAATTGAAAACGAATGTAGTATTTACATAAAAACTTATGCAAATTTTTAATTAATGTTATTTTTTCTTCATTATTTGAAATGTTCAGAACATATTTATGTGGTGTAGCATGCAACGTTGGTCTGTTGCAGGAGAGAGGGGCTAGTGGATATTCACACGGAGGCAGAGCACGCGGTGGTTACCGGCTCCGAGCGTTTCGGTAGTATGGGGTAACCTCTCGGTTACGAATGCTTATTAAAAATTCGCGTGCTGTGATTAGGAGGAGAGATAGAGATAGACTGAGGGGGAGGAAAGGGAGAAAAAGAATAAAAATTAAAGAGAGGGATCTAACTCCATTTATATTGTCATCTTAGGAGGCTGCTAGGTGTTCTTGCAGCTCAGTTCGCGGCAGAGCAGATGTTGTTGCACTATCCTTTGCCCACCCTACCATGACCACCTTTAACCGCAGGTCCAGCTAAGAGCGGTGGTCCCTTCAACAACGAACTGGGTTACCTTATTTTGCCTTCAACATGCATGACTCAATAAATAATAGCTTAGACAACAAAATTCATTTCCCTTAATTTATTATAATATTTCATTTCAACTACATTTTTAAAGAAAATTTAAACTGGGTACTAAATTTTAATTATTAACCAACAATATTTTTTTTTTCAGTGTAAAATGTAAAGTACAGTAAGGCTTTAACAATATAGTTTTTATAAGTAGGTTTAAATTTAGCAAAAAGAAAATAAAAATAATTCAGTGCAATAATCCATCTATAGTTTATTTGATTATACATAGGTTATTATTACTTTATTTAGCTCCTAAAATTTTAGTTTGCCGTATTTTTTTAAACTGTATCAAAATTTTTATAACCTAAATTTTTTTATTTTTAATGTATCAAAATTTTAATAATCTAAGTTTTTTATTATTTTCAGACTTTTATTTTATTAATGTAAGTTTTATTTTTTTTCAGTGCATCAAAATTTTAATGCTCTTAGTTTTATTTTATTTGTTTCTCTTAGTGTATCAAAATTTTAATAAGCTAAGTTTTATTTAAATAAAATTTTCAATTCTGTTTCATATAGTTATAATTATAACAATACATATAGTATATGTAATTATGCACTTACCAGATGTCCAAAAGATCTTTTGGTGGGTGGTGGCACGCTAAAGGAGATTTATTTATAATAAATTTTAAATGTAGGTTTGGGCAGGGTATTCTATTTTCACTAACTTTTTGTTTGTCACTTTCATGTTGTTTGTTTATGATTTTTATTTAGGATTGTTTTGCATCGAATTAAATTATTTTTTTGGTTTTTACGGCTTTTAATTAATTAATATTATATTTTAACTATTATTAACTATTTAATATATTTTTAATGTTGCTTCATAGTGTCAGGACTGGTTTTATAAGTGGATGTATGTAGATGGTCTGTGTGCTGGTCCGTTTGATAAATTAATCACAACCCGATTTAAACGTTATAATATATTTATTTACTGACAATCCAGGTCAGTTTTAGTAATGGATGGATGGATAAGATTATAAAATATAAAGATTAACATAATATGAAATAACAAATTAAACGTATTTAATGATTTCTTATGATGCCAGCGAAGCATCTCGTAAAGTGCGTCCGTTCACGTTCGTTTCTGCCACTCGACTCTCATCGAACACGACGCCCAACAGCAGCGTCGCAACTCCAACCGGTGTTACTCAAACTTGTCGGTTGACAATTCGGCCAATCCTGATTTCGAATCGACCCCGATTCGGTCGTCGTCATCTGATCCAGCATCCAGCTCCAGAATACCAGAACACCAAGGCTTCATTTTGTCAGAGGAATATACGGAACAATACCTTCGTGTAGTTATCTGCATTCCCGGTATATCCTCGATTACATATCGATCGTTGTCTAGCATCTTAGTCACTTGGTAGGGCCCACGGTACATTGGCTCGAGTTTACGTGACTCTCCAGTGGCGACTGGCTCGTTTTCGACTACTACAAGGTCACCTATGGAATAGAGAACGGGGTTAACATGTTTGTCGTCGAACCTTTTCTTCCATTTGGCACGTTCGGCATTAATATTAGCAGCAGCCTCATCATGTTTGCCAATAACATCTTCCGCTGTTGTTCGTTCGTACAAGTCGTCATGTATAGCAGACGTCACATAGTTTTGAATTACATCGAGGGGTTTAAATTCAAAGACCAAATCGTTTGGGCTGAATCCTGATGTGTCGTTGCGTTGTGAATTGATTGACCATTGCAGATTCCGTAATGTTAGGTCCCAATCTTTTGGAGCCTCGTGTGTGCTTCGTATGAACTTAAGGATCGTCTGATTTGCTCGCTCCACTTGTCCGTTGGCACGAGGTGTACGTACAGCGTTTTTAATATGTTGGATCCCATTGTCGACGCAATATTCTTCAAACTGTTTTGAGGTGAAGGCGGTACCTCGATCCGATATGAGATATTTCGGTGATCCAAAGTAACTGGATGTTTCGTTCAGCACATTTATTACTGGTTGTGTTGTCGTGTTCCTTACAGCTTTTACGATAAGAAACTTACTGAAAGAATCCGATACAGCTAAGATGTGAGTGTTTCCGCGTTTACTTTTAATAAATGGTCCCAGATGATCTAGATGTATTTTCCTGAAGGGAATAGCTTCAACGTTATCGTAATGTAGAGTTCCTTCTGGTTTTCCTCCCTTAGCTTTATAATAACAGCATTTCAGGCAGCTCGAAATGTAGTCCTTCACGTATTTGCGAATTTTCGGGAACCAGAATCGTTCTTCTATTCGTAATATCGTTTTATCTAATCCAAAATGACCAACATCATCATGACATAGCTTAACAATGCGCCACCTTACCGCTTTGGGCACAACGAAACGTATGGTATTATTTATTTTACGATATAAGCGATGGTTATTAATTGTAAAGTCTTGTCGTATCTGTGTTTCTCTCTCGCTTTGACGTAATCCTTGTAAAGCTCCAAATATTTCGACGAGCTCCGGGTCTTGCAGTTGTATTGTCAACAACCAATCATCAACTTTACTAATTATGACACGAACGGTTTCAAGAGATTCATGTTGTTCCTTAGCGGGCGCTCGGCTCATTGCATCCACGTGAGCCATCTTCGTACCTTCCC
>JAWNNL010001163.1:0-30122 GCA_035045005.1 Liodrosophila aerea
GTACTTCTCTATAAAAAATTGTAATTTTTGCAGCTGTAATACAATTAAACACTTTTTGTGAGCGCTGACAAATGGGGAATTTTGTTGTTGTTAGTGTTGTTAAGCGAAATTGTTTTAGTTGTGGTACGTTCAAATATATGAATATATCTCGTTTACTCCACTACTTCCCCGGAGGAGGGGTGACAGGGCAACAAGCAGGGCTGGCTGGCTGGCTGGCAAGCTGGCACGTGTCCTCATTTAATGGTCATACGTCATTCGTGCTGGGTGGATGACACTCCGGCGGAGGCATGGGGAATAAAGTAAGGCACATCAGAATGACGCGATGGTGCGCTAATTGCATTTCAATTGAGTGCGCCAGATTCGAACAGGATAATGGACTAAAATGCGTTAATAATTAACTACCGTAAATGGGAAACGGGACAAGTACAACGTTTGACAACTCTAACTATGTTCGGTTGTCCTGTTTTGCACTTCACAACCATCCAAGTATCTGATTACTCAAGGACTTCGAAAATAATATTTCTATTGTTCCTTAAAAGAATTACGCAAAACGAACCCAACATGACACATGACAGCTGACATCTGATGTGGGGTATTTTCCTCCACATAAAAACCTTAAACGCAGCCTGAAAATGCGGAACTGCTGTGGCACAAAGGCATTTGTATTCGCTATGTAAGTGTCAATGCAGCAAATTTAAAAAGAAATTGATAAAAAAAATATATACAAAATTGAAAAATTTGCTCGTTTTTGAAGGACAACATTTTGTATACTCTAGGAGTTTATTTTCAAGGGGGTATACAAAATAATTATGTTCCTAATATATAAATATTTTCGTAATAAATGAATAAATCAGCAAATACTTAATATATATCAATATTCAAGTAAATGGATACGGCAATTTATGTCAAGTGCAAAATTGTACTTGATATTGTATAATCAAAATATGATTAACATTCTTATTATAAATGCGTTTACGCTTTTAGATATTTTATTCAATTGAAATTTGATAACTGGCTAATTTCCATTAGATATATTTTTTACTGTTCTAAGAAATCTAACTACTTGAATTATTTGAATCATATTAATTTTCATCCATTAGAAGCACATTGTTTTTGCTGCAGCTTGAGGGCAAAGAGAAAACTGTAAGGGCTTTTATACATAGGAGTTCTTTCAGCGTCTTGAAAAACATGGGAAAACAAATAATTTGTATAGGATTTGCGAGTATTATTCAGCAGCATAAAAATTGAATAACTTGCAATCTGATATACGGGAAAAAACAGCGTTAAGCCTCCTGGCTTATACGGGTCAATACAACAGCTGGAATAGGTCGTAACAATCTGCGCTCTTATTCGACGTCTGCGTTATGCCTCACGCTTTCCAGTCAATTGGCAAATGATTTTAAAATGAAATTCTTTTCATATTTATGATTTTTAGAAAGACCGAAGTAATTAATTTTTCAAATTAGAAAGACAGACAAGTCGCAATTATTTGTATTCATTTATGTTGTGTTAAGTGAAGTTGTTTAATCTTATAGTTGTAAGATTCAAGCAATTCCGTCAAAGCCCCAAGATATTGTACTTTAAGTCACTTAAGTCGATGACAAAAATTAGATTTGAATAATTTTAATCTTAATCCCAACATATATAATTAATTTATAAAAAATATAATTTACTGCAACCCCCTATAAGAGTGAGACAAATTTATGTAGAACAATTAAAAAAAGTAGGAAAAGCTACAGTCGGACGCAACCGACAGTAGGAGACCCAATACTTCGATTTGCCTTGGGAGTCCCCTCCCCCTACCAAATGCGCAGTACAGAAAATTGTTTGTCCAATATCTCCGGTGTTTACTATCCGATTGGGCTGCAAATCGAACCAAATATTCAAAACATCTAAATATTTATTCATGCAAAAAAGGAAAACAGTGACTCTAAGACTGTACATGCTGGGAATATTTTTGTAAATTTTAGGGGGAGGGGGATGAATTTTCAAACATTTGACACAAACTTGAGCTGCATATGTAATACACGAACCTAACAAAAAAATTAATTAATTAATTAAGTCTCTGGATCTTATAGTTTCCGAGATCTAGGTGTTCATACAGACAGACGGACAAATAGACAGGGCTATATCGACTCAGCTCGTCGTCCTGATCAAGAATATATATATACTTTGTAGGGTCTGCCTCGCCGCCTTCTACCCGTTACACATAAATTTTATGTGCACAATCTTAATAGACCCTTATTTAAAACAAGAATTTGTAATAAACTAATTAATAGCCTTGATCCGAATAAATCGGTTTACTAAAGTTGTAACAAAATTATTGAGGTCTCAAAATTAGATCTGAAAATATTGGCATATTTGAAATACACAGTATATGCCTATGTATATTTGAAATTCTATGTGAGTCCCTCTTGCAAGTTTTACAATTTTTAAAACATTTCCTGCAGTATGGCAATATGCTAATACTCTTTAGTGCGGGCAAAACCAGAAGCAGCAGCAAAGCCAAGACGATGAATGTGCGACACATGCCAAAATGAAAAAAATGGGTGGCAACGAGGGCTGTCAGCTGGCAACTTGGCAGTCGAATGCAAATTGCAGCAATTTTTGTATGCAATTTGTTGTAGTCCTACAGCCACAATAACAACAACAACCCAAAAGACGAGTGAGAATTCTTGTTTTGTTGCGAGCGCCAGCTTGAACTTAAAGGAGCATCAGCCTCAAAACACAAACTTTCATGGAAAAGAAACTTTGTAGACTACTTGAAGTTGCTCGTCCTCTCCAAATACACACATGAGACCTGTAAACGAATGGGAGACAGTCTAATCATGAGCAGAGGTGACAGAAGAGAACAGTCATAGGATCTAATGCTATATTCAGGGTCGTCCGCCAATAAATGGCATTAAATTTATAATGTCATTCGCATTTGCCAGGGTGCTTGACAGCGCATAGTTTATGACTGCTCCTACCTCTCGCCTCTCCTTTTTTTCTCGAACTTTAAGTCAAACCTTGTGCAAACATATAATTCTTGCGGCACACAAACAGACACACCACGAATAGTTAGTAGGGTCTACTTAGAGCAAGTTAAAGCAATGCGTCGTATGCGCAATGCTGTATGTAATCCTGTTGTAGCTGCTGGTGAAGTCAACCGCAGTTTTTTCTAATTGCTCCTATAGATACTATAAATGAAGGCTTATGGTTGACTATATCAGACCCCACTCACATCCACAAAGTAAACAAATTAAATTTCCAAAATATTTTGCAACGATCTGTGGGTTGCACTGCACAGGTAATAGAAGCGAATTGCAGCTGGCTATCAAATAATATTGCAAAAATAAACTGCCACAAAATAAACAAGTAAATATTTACAACATTTGATGGTAAGACACCCCAATAGCTAGAACCAGTGGCAATATCGACAGGGGTTGGGTTGGAGTAAGAGATGCATAGCTGCGAGTAAATAAGCTGGAAACCCGAAACTTGACTTTAATAATAAAGCAAGTGCTCACCCTCTGCTCTGCCTGATGTCCTCACACACAGCTGCGTGTGTGTGTATTTGTGTGTGTGTGTGGTGTTTTTGAAAATGCTCTCAAATTATTCGTGTAGAAAAGTGGCAACATATTTGAAAACTTTTCCAATCAATGCCAGGGCTATTAATAATTTATTGGCTGCTTTAAACTCTAGCACACATTAGTAGTAAAAGCAAGTAAAACAGAGAGAGAGATAGATGGAAAAAGCGTGTAAAATTGTATAGTGAATAGTTCAAATTGTATGGCTTTATAGCTTTTTATTACTGCTTAGTAATTGAGTCAATCAAAACTTGTTTTGTTTTGTTAGTTTCATTATAAAATAGGTTTAATCTACTATAAGCATCCCACAATACTTTGATGCCTCACAAATTCAGTTCTATAAGGTAATGTTTTTCTAATTCTACACAAAATCTTTTCCTCGTTCCCCATTTCCCAGGCAAGTTCGTTAATAAATATTATTAATACTTCATTTTATATGTGTATTTAATATTTAAAATTCTTTACAATCCTAAAAATTAACTTAATAAAAATGAAGGGAAAGCTACAGTCGGACGCAACCGACTATAGCTTTCCGACCGCTTTAATAATGCCTAAGCGAGTAGATTCATTTATATGACTCTATGACCTATAGAATTCTGAACTGTTGAGTGTGTAACTTATTTAAATCAAGAATGCTACCTATGTACGTATATCTAAAAGGACATTCGGAATTTCATCTGATTATATGGGCATATGGGCGTGCCACGTTGAGACTCTCTCTCACACAATAAAATAATGTAGCAAACTTGGAATGCACTAAAAATTTTGAAATACACACTGTCAGTTGTTGTGACAAGATCTCAAATTGGCAGGATAGTATGGTGGCAAGGTTCTACTGAGTGACTAATTTAAGTTAAGCTAAATATTCAGTTGTAAACAATATGTAGAATGCGTTTAATGCACTTGCCACATATGTATATAGTAGTATATATTCAGTGCACTGAGAGATGGCATTGCGCAATGCCCACGCTCACTTATAAATGAGCCAAGGGAAAAATGCTGGCCGAATTGCGCTGATGCTTAAGGAAAGTCAGTTGACAATGTGGCAGCTGCAGGTTTGTGGTGCTATTTGTGGCAAGCTGCTGCCATTGTTCTTAGTTATGGTTCAGCGACTACAATACTCAAGATTTTAATGGAGTAGAGGGAGGCATAAGCTATGTATGTGTGTGTGCCTGTCACGCATGAGGCAGAAACGCAGCCGCAGTTGCAGCTGGAGTTGCAACAGCTGGACGTTTCAGCCAAAGCTGGCCAGCGTTCGCTGTTGCCAATTGCTACCATTTTCCGTATTCAATACATTGAAGCGTCCGCATCTACAGTGTTTGCCGGAAGTTTGCTTCGCTTGGCTGGGATTACATTTTCCTGCTTCAGTGTCTTGTGCTCTGCTCAGCCTTTGTCTGGTCTGTCCGTTCTCTGTTCCTCCTCCTTCTGTCTCCACTGCCCATTCGCATTGGCAATACAAGCTCTCTATTGGCCTCCGCCGTTCTTCTCCTCGCCCCTAGTCAAGGCAGTTATGTAAATGCATTTTCATGTTTCTGCTCAGCTTATCCTTAAAGTCTATAAATATTTCGCATTGAAAAATGAAGAATTCTGAATTTTTTACGAGAAAACAATTCGTAATTCTGTGTGTGGCTGTTTGCCTGTGTATATGTAAATGTGCTTTGCATATTGAATGTGCTAATAAAAATACAAATTTGTACATAAAATTCGTTGAAATTTTATTGCCTCCTATGTGATTGTTGCAATTTCCAAAGACAACACATAAATTGAGTTCCCCAGCCACCGCTTTCTTCCACATGCCCCTTGGTCGGACAACATGCAAATCCGGCAATATAATTTATTTGTTAGATTTGTTGATCATACGATTTTCAATTCCACAGCTACAATTAACTTGTTTCTTATATTCTTTCTGCAGGAATGTTTTCTTCGAGGTATTCTGAACAACGCAGTTTTTGTGAGCTTTTCTCCATTGATCGCAAAAAGAAAAACATATCGGTCGGGAGCACCTGACAGTACAATATAGTTCAACTCATTTTGATGCGGGCATAAATGCAACGAGGTTTCTTCTTCTTCGCGCTACGCCTAAGTAGCTGCCCATAGGTATAATTATAAAAAACTCGGAAAGCTACAGTCGGATTCAACCGACAGTAGGAGACCCTGTACTTTCCTTTGTACACACACACACGCTAACAAACACTCACACATGCACACATATCGAAAAGTCGCGCGCAACCACACATACGCTCGCGCTGCTCCCCCTTACCTAGTACAGGAAATTGAATCTTGAATATCTCCGGTGTTTATTATCCGATTGAGCCACAATTCACAGCACAGATAGAGATTATCATTAGATTATCGTATGCCAAAACACAAGTTTGTATGTTTAAAATTGTGGGTGTGGCAGTTTTTCGCGGTTTTTGGGGGAGGGGGGGGAGGTATCAAAAATCTAACACAAACTTGATCTGCTTGCACTATAGGGGCATCTAACTGCCAAATATGATGTCTCTAGCTCTTACAGTTTCCGAGATCTAGGTGTTCATACAGACGGACAGACGGACAGACGGACAGACGGACAGACAGACGGACAGACAGACGGACAGACGGACATGGCTAGATCGACTCAGCTCGTCGTCCTGATCAAGAATATATATACTTTGTGGGGTCTGCCACGCCTCCTTCTGCCTGTTACATACATTTCGGGCTTGCACAATCTTAATAGACCCTTTTGTACTTTTTTAAAGTACAGGGTCTAAAATGCAAAATTGTCTTGATATTAACTTTGTGTTTCTTAACCAAGATACATTAATATGCCGAAGGGCTAAATGCTATGTTCAAAATTGTGCTTGTTAAACGTTTTTATTGAATTTTGAACAAAAGGAGGTGGCATTCAAAATTTGAAATAAACATACAGGTGCCACAGTAAACACTAGTGTTTTTGATTGCTAGTGTTGAAAATTTTCACCCCGCCACAGAAAATCGAGTGTTTTGGTTTTTTAGACCCTGTACTACTCGTACTTTAAAAAAGTACAAAAGGGTCTATTAAGTTTGTGCAAATGACATTTGTGTGTAACAGGCAGAAGGAGGCGTGGCAGACCCCATAAAGTATATATATTTTTGATCAGGACGACGAGCTGAGTCGATATAGCCATGTCCGTCTGTCCGTCTGTATGAACACCGAGATCTCGGAAACTATAAGAGCTAGAGACGTAATTTTTGTTGTTGTTTGGTTCGTGTATTACATAGGTAGGCCAAGCTTATGTTTTTAATTTGATATCTCATCCCCCTCCTCCACAAATTTACAAAAATGTTCTTAACATATATAGTTTTAGAGTCACTGTTTTCCTTTTTTGCATGAATGAATGTTCGGTGTGATTTGCAGCCCAATCGGATAATAAACACCGGAGATATTTGACAAACAATTTTGTATACCAGGCATGTGGCTGGGGGAGGGGGGAAGCCACAGTGTACGCGGGCACTAGGGCGTATGCGTGATTTTTAATTGTGAGTATGAATGTATGTATGAGTATTGGTTATTGTTTTGTATTTGAGCGAATAATTGTATGTATAAGTGTTTGTGTGTATGTGTGTATGTATAAGTGCATGTATAATGACGTCACTTCGCACTTATTGCTGCAGGATGACTTGAACGCTTTTTCGGCTTGGTGTAAGATTAATCACCTTCACCTCAACTACGCGAAGTGTAAGGTCATGACATTTTACAGACGCCAGCCCCAACATTTTAGTTACACGCTCGACAGTATGCAACTAGATAGAATTGAGGAAGTAACCGATTTGGGAGTACTTCTTGATCACAAGCTTAAATTCGACAAATATATCATGGTTACGGTCAGTAAAGCTCTTCGAGTCCTTGGATTCATCAAACGATAGTCTAAAGAATTTAATGATCCTTACACTACAAAGATTCTTTATATGTCTTTCGTCCGTCCGATCCTGGAGTACGGATCTTGTGTTTGGTCACCACAATATTCTATACATCAGGACATAATTGAATCTGTACAAAAGAAATTTCTACTTTTTGCTCTTCGAGGCTTTAACTGGGTTTCTGGTGTTTCTCTACCATCGTACAATAGTAGGCTCCTTCTTATAAACCTTTCATCTTTGTCCAGCCGTCGTACAATGTTAGGCGTTTTGTTTGTAGTTAGACTGTTGCGTGGAGAAATAGATTCTCCAAGTTTACTTGGCAGAGTCAATTTCTGTGTTCCTCTTCGTACCTCACGTAACTTTACTCCATTAACTTTAAATTTTTGCAGTACTAACTTTTCCTTGCATGAACCTTTTCGGATACTCTGCAGTGATTTTAACCGTCTCTATAGAGTATTCGACTATTCCACCCCCATTTATGTCGTCAAGCTTTCTATCCTTTCGTATTTGTCAAATCTTAACACTTATTAATTCTAACAATTAACCATTAACATTGGTCTGATTGGGTTTTTCTGGGTTTTCCCCAATCCAAGCAGCAAATGCTGGACCTCTCATTTGAATTTTTACGTTTCTTTTATCCCCAGATTCAGAGTTAAATATATTCTTATTTTTATTTTTACTTTATAATTTTTAATTTTTTCATTTAAATTTAAATTAAATTTTAATTGTAATCTGTCGACTGAACTTAGTCGACATTAAATAAATAAATAAATGTATATGTGTATGTGAGTATGTTCATATATGTTGCTGCTGTTATCGACGCCCAGGGAAAATCAAAGTACAGGGTCTCCTACTGTAGGTTGCGTCCGACTGTAGCTTTGCGTCCGACAGTAGCTTTCCCTACTTTTTAGACCCTTTACTTTAAAAAAGTACAAAAGGGTCTATTAAGATTGTGCAAGTCCGAAATGTATGTAACAGGCAGAAGGAGGCGTGGCAGACCCCACAAAGTACATATATTCTTGATCAGGACGACGAGCTGAGTCGATCTAGCCATGTCTGTCTGTCTGTCTGTCCGTCTGCCCGTCTGTCCGTCTGTCTGTCCGTCTGTATGAACACCTAGATCTCGGAAACTGTAAGAGCTAGAGACATCATATTTAGCAGTTAGATGCCCCTATAGTGCAAGCAGATCAAGTTTGTTTTAGATTTTTGATACCTGCCCCCCTCCCCCAAAAACCGCGAAAAACCACCACACCCACAATTTTAAATGTACAAAATTTTGCTTTGGCGTACAATAATCTTATGATAATCTTTATCTGGGCTGTGAATTGTGGCTCAATCGGATAATAACACCGGAGATATTCAAGATTCAATTCCCTGTACTAGGTAAGGGGGGAGCAGCGCGAGCGTATGTGTGGTTGCGTGTGACTTTGCGCTATGTGTGCATGTGTGAGTGTTTTTCTTTTTTTTTATTTCAGGTTTATTGACGCTTATATTACTAAAAAAAACAATAGGAATATGACACTAACAATTACGCAAATAAATTAATTAAAAAATAAGGGTATATATAAGTTAATTAATAGCTAATAGAGGGAGAGAATGTCTGGGTAAGGAAAAGACCAGCCCACGTGGGATTTGCCGCAATGCACTGCATCGCGGGGTTGGGGTCTCTTCTAAACCTAGACAGCTCTCTCTCTCCAGTCTGCGCAGTTCGCGCATCGCTGTTGCTGCGAAAGCGCACACAGCCTCCCACACGTTAGGGTCATCTATCATGCCCGACACTAAGTTGAGCTCAGTTAGCTGCCGCCAGGACATTGCCTCAAGTTGGGCTCTCGCTGTTGCCAGTCTGCCACAGCTGAATATGACGTGCTGGACGTCTTCCACGTTGGGTTCACCACACCAAGTGCAGTGATCGCATGTGTCATGCCCAAATCGCCGCAAATACTGCCTGAAGCAGCCATGACCACTTAGGAGCTGAGTCAGGTGGAAGTTGCAGGCACCATGCCTACGCTCAACCCATCGCTTGATGTTGGGTATCAGGCGGTACGTCCAACGACCCTTGGAGGAAGATTCCCATCGTGTCTGCCATCTTTCCAAGCTAACCTGGCGCGCTAGGCGGCGAGCTTCACTCCTGGACTGTCCGCTCCTAACACCGTCTGCCACCGCTCTCTCCTCCTCAGCCAGCAGATCAATTGGCACCATGCCAGCAATGACGAGCACTGCGTCGTCAGAGATTGTTCTGAACGCACTGCAGACTCGTATTGCCGACAGACGGTGAATTGACACTATCCCTCTTGCATAGCTCTTTACTGCCATTGCCGTTGACCAGACAGGGGCAGCGTATAGTATGACTGACCTTATGACGCTGGTGAGCAGTATCCTACGTCCTTGTTTAGGGCCTCTGGTGTTTAGCATTATCCTAAATAATGCTCTGCTTGTGGCGGCCGCTTTGCCTTGGATGTATTCCAGATGCTCGCGGAACGTCAGACGCGTGTCTACCATTACCCCAAGGTACCGGATGGCGCGTTTAGATGATATGACATCCTCGCCAACACGGATATGGGCCGTCTCTACTGTTTTCCGGCTGCTGACCAGGACAGCTTCAGTCTTGTGCGTTGCTAAGTCCAGCTTCACCCGCCTAAGCCAAGAGATAACGGGGCTGATGGCAGATTCACAGCTTCTCTCTACGGTTGCCAGATCCTTGGCCACGGCAACCACCGCTACGTCATCAGCGTACCCAATGATGTGCGTGTTCTTTGGCATGGGCAGTCGAAGAATGTCATCGTACATAGTGTTCCACAGAAGTGGACCCAGAACAGAGCCCTGGGGAACTCCTGCTGACACGTAGTATGAGGCATCTCCCTCAGAGGTCGCATACTGCAACTCACGCGAATCAAAGTAGCTGCGCACCATGGCAAGCAGATAGGGGGGGGACGTTGAACATTCTTAGCGCGTGAATGATACAAGCCCAGTCCGCCGTGTTGAAAGCGTTCTTGATGTCCAAGGTAGTGTTTAGGCAATACTCCTTTGTTCCTCCTTTCCACCGGGAGCCTTCAATGGCCTTTGCAGCAAGGGATGTGTGAGTGTTTGTTAGTGTGTGTGTGTGCGAAGGAAAGTACAGGGTCTCCTACTGTCGGTTGAATCCGACTGTAGCTTTCCGAGTTTTTTGGTTAATTTATGGTAAATTAAAAATAGTCTATTACATAATTTTAAATACTTTTAAATGACAAATTTATAAATTAATAAACCGGCACACTTTTAGTGTAGATCTGCAACCCTGACATTTACGTTGGCGCATTTTGTTTCATATTGTTGCTATTTCAGTCGTAATGACTGTCATAGTCAAATCGTATTTGTAGCCACTTTACCAAGGTGAAATAAAATACAACTTAAATGAGACTTGCTCAAAAATCACGCAAAATGACTCAAAACCGGGATTTAAATTATCAATAAATTATGTTTAGCTCTTTTTTTAGACATAACAACGTATTAATAACTGATAAATAATTAAGTTCGAAAAATTATTGAACAGTGTGGCAATAACGATTCTGAAAAACACTTCGTCCGTAGTGATTGTGTAATTCAATTAGTGTTTTTATCAGTGTTTTGGTAAATTGCAGTTTTATTAAACAAATTGTAAGGATGTTTTTCTGGGCTGGGGTAAAATCTCAGTCCCGCCAGGGTCAAATCTACAGAAAATATTTATAAATTTTACTGGGACTACTGTAAAACATGGACGAGCAGAGCCAAACGATGTTGGGGTTTACCACTGAGTTCGGCCATTGACCACCATAGTCGGTGGTTCTCGCCGTACTGTGTTAGAATCGTCGCGTGAGCCTTTCAGTCTCGAAGCCGGAGGCGGCATCCGTGGCATCAGGGTGTAAACCCAGTCGGTGTCACAGGCGCAACCCCCGGCTCGCTACTGATCAGCTTCTCGCCAGCCGAGCGATGGATTGCACATCACCGAAGGAATCCCCAGAGGAGAGGGGCGGTGACGGTCTAGGGTAGAACCCTGTTGACTCACCGACCGCACTCCTCACCAGGGGATCGACGACGGCCTAGGGTATAACCCTGTAAGCTCGCCGACCGCCCTGTCGTTCCGGGAACCAACGACCATCTGGGGTAGAGCCCAGCAGACTCGCTGGCCGCCTTCCCTGCAGGAGATCGACGACAGACCAGGGTGTAACCCAGCAGGCTCGCCGACCGCCCTGGGCGGGATCCTTCAGTGGCGAAGCCCCACCTGAGCTCTGGGCGTCGCTACACTCGTGACTAATCCCAGAGAGTGGTTCGCAGAGCCGGCTCGCGGACACACCCCGCGGATCAGCCCCGAGTGGGCTGGATGTGGCGAGAAGACACGCTTCAGTCCACCGGGACTGAAAATACAAAAAATGGCGGCGGCACTGCGTTGGCGCGCAACAACGGCGGCGGCACTGCGCTGGCGCGCAACAACGGCGGTGGCACTACTTTGGCGCCGGCACGCGACTCGCCAACTTTCCTTCCTTCTTATTCTGCTTCTTCATTGTCTTTCCCTCCTTCACTGCTCACGCTGTTGATTTTCTTTGTTGCTGCTGTGGTTTTTCGATGCTGTTGCTGTTGATTTTATTCCACTGTCTTGTCACTTTTCACCTCTTCACTTCTCACTGGTTTATTTTATTTCTTTTCCGCTGTGTCGACCGTCCAGTTCAAGCGTCAAACTTAAAGTGACGCCTGATCTCGCTTCTTCCTCATTTTGCCTGCACCTCGCGTTCCTCCTACTTTTGCCTGCGCCTCGCGTTTTGCTTTAAGCTGGCTGCGCCTCGCTCGCGCGCAGGGTTGCTAACGATCGATTGTGCAGTGTTGTTAGGCGACAATTAGCGCGGGCGATTTGAATGTGAGGGCGCGGTTTGCACCCTCACAAAGTAAAAAACTGAAATGTGTGGCGACGCAGCCTCAGCGACAACAGCCTGATCTGGTAACTCGTAATCAGCGCAAACAGACGATAGTTCCCAGGGCGATATTCACAATCGATAATTACAATCGACACAGTTAGAGAACGACGCTTAACTTTGCAGATCATAAGAAATGATCCTTTAGTACTTAAATATATAATAAATGATATATTAAATATAGTCGTCTACCTATTAACATAGTCACTCTCTACAAATGTATTAATTTAAACAAATCAGGAATTTAAAATATCGCTTTTTGTTATATAAATTTGATGTATAGGTTTTTTTTGATTAAAACACTAGCTCTATTGTAATTGTTTTTAAAACCCTCAAAAAATACGTCAGTGGCTGGATGAATTGAAATTTAAGGGTTTTCAGAGTGTTTTTGATGCCTCTGTATATTTATCTTCAAAACATATTTTAGCGTCTTATTGCAGCGTCTTGCCACCATCAGAGTCAGAGAACGAATGAAATTAATAAAATCAGGGATGTATACTGTAATGTCATGAATGATAGTTCGGATGATAAAAAATTGACACTTAAAGACTAGAGAATGTCCAGAATGAGAGTACGGGAGGTAAAAGTTGCCTGAATGAGAGTAAGGCAGATACATATGTATGTGTAGGATTGTTAGTTTTTGCCAACTGTGTACTAGTGTTGGGTTGCTCATGAGTGAGTGAACAAAGCTGAGCTGCTCACTAAACTGAACAAGTGAACATGTTCTTCACTAATTGTTCACTTTTGCTCACCTACTGAACAGCTCTTGCTCACTGCTCAGTTGCTCAGCTACTGAACAGCTCTTGCTCACTGCTCAGTTACTGAACAGCTCTTGTTCATTGCTCAGCTGATCACCTGCTCTTACTCATTGCTCAGTTGCTGAGCTGCTCTTGCTCACTGCTCAGTTGCTGAGTTGCGGCAAGACATTGCGTGGCAAATTTGGCGTAAAACGCGAGCAGTAAGTAGAGAGTAATAAGGAATATTTTAGTAGCAAACAAAGTGCGAAAGAGAAGTGAGCTGCACCAATTGTTTAAAAAAAAAAAACCGCGAAGTGTGCTAACTGTGCAAACTGGCCATGTGAATAAAAAAAAGTATATTATGTATTATTATATAGCTTATATTTAGAGTATGACACTGAAGATGTTATGGAGATTGTATACATTATAAATAAATATTTTATTATTACAAATATATGTACGGCTCTAGGCATCAAAGAGGGAATAATAGTAAAAAAAAAGGTCAGCAAGCACAGAAGACTAGGAAAAATTGTCAAAAAAAAAAATGTCAACTGAGCAAGTGAGCGAAGTGAGCGAGTCGGCTCACCTCGAAAAAAAGAACAAGTGAACATGTTCACCGAAGTGAGCAGTATTTACCCAACACTACTGTGTACGGCAGTTCTATTAGTTGATAAGAGAATATCGATACGTAGTCTTAAGCAAAACATCGATTCGTAGTCATAAGTAAACATCGATAAGTAGTTTTAAGAAGCTATCGAAACATACAATTGTAAGCTGAACGCTCGAAGCAGCAAGACGTGCATACTGCCTGGTGGAAGAAAACCAGAAGATGAAAGCGTGAATTATAGAAGAAAAGTGAATAAACATTATAATTATTATATTTTAAGTTAAAGAAGTGGACAGTTGTTGTTATTTCCTTTGGCCTCGTGCAAACAGCTCTACATATGTATGTATATCCCGAACAATAGTACGGACGCAATAAATCTTCAAAAGGTGAATGAATAAGTTGTGCAGACTTTTGTCCGGAATGATAGTAAGGATGGTAAGGGTTTACTGAAAGAATGTATTGAAGGTATACAGTATGAAAGTTAGAACGAGGCTAATTTTCCGAAAGAAAGTACGAAAACAGATAATCTGAAAATCAGAAGAAGTGTAACATTAAAAGAAAAGCCGCAAAGATCACACAGACCTTTAAATGGTGGTTTAGTATGTCTACAACATTTTTTGAATAATGTACGAATTTGTATGTCGAAATTAAGTTGAGACCTGGTAAATTGCAATGGGAACAAGCAATAATGGATGAGTTAGACTACCATAAAGTCAGACGTAACCACGCATACACACTCATGTACATACGTTAAGTGCATGCTGGGGAGCAGCATAGCTTGCATAAAACAGAAACTTTACTCTTGCATATCTCCGGTATTTATTCAGCCTCAATTCACAGCACAGATTAAGGTTACCATAGGCTCTTTATATGCTAAAGCTAAAGTTTGTATCTTTAAAACTGTAGCTGTGGTAGTTTTTTGCGGTTTGTTGGGGAGGGGGGCGAGGTATCCAAAATCTAACACAAACTTGATCTGCCTACACAAGGGGCATCTCTAGCTCTTACAGTTTACGAGATCTAGGTGTTTATACGGACGGACAGACAGACATGGCTCCTCGTCCTGATCAAGAATATATATACTTTGTGGGGTCTGCCACGACTTCTTCTGCCTGTTACATACGTTTCGGACTTGCACAAACTTAATAGTCCCTTTTGTACTTTTTTAAAGTACAGGGTCTAGGTTAGGTTAGGTTGGGGGGTAGCTGAGGAATAGACCTCAGCTCACTTAGGCCAAAAAAGGCCCATTGTGGTACCGCATGGGGAAAATTTAATCATTTTCAACCACTTCGCTTTAAAACCAGCCTGAGGCTTTTATGAACCGTCTCAGATTCCTTAGCTTTATTGGAGCAAGGTCCGTTAGGTCTGTCAGATGGTAGGCTCTCAGGTGAGAGAACCTGGTTCTACATAGGGCAGGACAAGTACAAAGGAGGTGATGGACTGTTTTCTTTTCTTCTTCGTCACGACAGCTTTTGCAAAAGTCGTTGAAGGGGGCTTGTAGTCTAGCAGCGTAGGAGCCAATGAGCCAGTGCCCGCTCGAGGCTCTGATTACCATAGAGCAGGAGGCTCTGTCAAGTCCGCAAAGCTCGGAGGAGCGTTTTGGACAGAAGATGGCCCAGGTTTGGCGGGCTTTGGAGCATGGTTGTCTGGAGTGTTGCCATCTGCTGTTGGCTTCAAGCTAGTAGTGGTGTCTTACCAGGAGTTTGCAAGTGGCAAGTGGTCAAGGGTATCCCAATACCACTCTTATCCGGTAGGAGGGGGACCGTGGTACCCTGTCTGGCCAGTGTGTCGGCTTTACAATTTCCCTCGATGTCCCTATGTCCTGGGACCCATATGAGGTGTATTGTGAACTGCTTAGCCATATCGTGGATAGATATGCGGCAGTTGTTCACTGATATCGAACTTGAGGATATCGCTTCAAGGGATTTGATAGCCGCTTGTTAATGTGAGAGAAGTTATTCCGATCGGTGGGAATATTAAGAATAGCTTCGTGAATGGTAGCGACTTCCGCTTGGAATACGCTGCAGTGGTCTGGTAGTCTAAATGACTTATTTAAGGATAGCTCGGGACAGAAAACTCCTCCACCCACCTGGTTGTTAAGTTTCGAGCCATCGGTGTATATTTGTATGGAATTTGCGGGTCCTGGTGGAGCTGATACCCAATCATCCCTCAAGGAAATGATTGTTTGAAAGGGAGTGGAGCTTTATTCCACTGGGGAGCAATAATCTATTGCGGAAGAAAGACTGAGGCCTTCATTTAGGATGGAGGAGTGACCGAAACTTAGTGAGGTCCACTGCTTCGCCCCCTTCATGCGTATAGCGGCTTGTGTGGCATTTTTCCCAGCAGTTCCACTGGAACAAGATTAAGCAAAGCATCTAGTGCTTCGCTTGGGGTGGAGCACAGTGCACCAGTGATGGCGAGTTCTGCAGCTCGTTGAACCTTATTTAAGTTCCGGAAGACGGATTTCTTTAGGAGACATGGCCACCAAATCGGTACGCCATAGAAGAGGATTGGTCTAACTACCGCAGAGTAGATCCACCGAACAATGTTTGGGGATATACCCCATTTGAGGCCGATGCATTTCCTGCATGTGTAAAATTGTACCTTTTCTGACACGTTCCTCCGTGTTGAGGTTCCAGTTAAGTTTTTTATCGAGCGTTAGAACAAGGTATTTGGCCTAATTTTTGATGGTTATGGAGACTCCCTGAAGTGTAGGGAGGGTCAGAGCGGAAATCTTGTAGTTTTTCGTTAAAAGAAGAAGTTCCGTTTTCGAAGGATTTATATTCAGGCCATTACGAGAGGCCCAGACAGACAGGGAGTGGATAGTATCAGTCATACGATTACACAAAGTTTAGAAGAATTTACCCGAGAAAGCAATAGCAACATCATCCGCATAAGCGTCAAAGCGTCAGTCATTTTACACCCACCGCGGTCCATCGGAAAGTAGCAAGTCATTGACCGCTAGGTTCCATAGAAGCGGTGATAGAACCCCTCCTTGAGAGGTGCCTCTGCAAACGAATCTGGAGATTGTCGATGATCCCAATGAAGCCTTGACGGTCCTACTCTTGAGTAGTGATGGCAAAAAAAAATTATTAATCGATTATTGAATCATATGATTAATTGAAACCGCGCGATTATTAATTGCAATTAATCGAAGAAAAATGAAAATAATCGATTAATCAAATGATTTTTTTGAACTGTTTTATAAAGCAATTTTTTTTATAGTTGCACATGTGCAAAGCGAATTCTACCAACAACCATTTACAAATACATAAATTACAAAAGATTTTTACATAGTTTTTATTTATTAAGCACAGAATTTAAAAACAATAATTTTGATAGGCGCGCAGTTGTCAATCTATTTCTTTTTTCCGTGGCAGTAGCACCAGCCTTGGAGAATAGGCGCTCTGCCGGTACCGAAGTGCCAGTAATAAAGCAATATTGGCAAGCGATATTGTACAATTTCGGATATACCAATTTCATTTCATCCCAGGCATTAACCACGTTTCGCTTCAGCTCCAATACTGGAGTGCTTAGAAAAAAGCTAAGCTCATCTTGAATATCGTCATCAATTTGTTTACGGCGTTTGTGGGCTAGCGTCTTGTGGTGGGCCCACAGATCAAATTCTGCTTCGCCAGTAGATGACCCGTCACTAACACTTCCTAAGCTTTCATCAATTTGTGACAGTGCCGTTAATTGTTTCCTTATTTGTTTAATGACTGCAGCTAAGGCCAAAGGATCTTTGAAGTGAATTTTCTTGAATCGTGGGTCCAGCAAAGTTGATGCAGCTAATAAAAATGAGTGTTCGATTGATCCATATCGCCGATTAAATTGTGACAAAATAGCCGATTTCAGCTTGTTTCCAGTTGGTGAAGTGCAAAATACTTTCATTATTTGCTGGCGTCCACAATGAGTAATTGGAATAACTAAACTCAAAGTAGCATATTTCTCCGCACTTATTTGTGTGGTCATAGCTTCCAACGGCTTAAGCAACGCAATGATTTCAATAATTTCATCTTTATCTAAAGTTGAAATCATTTGTGGGGCATCAGAAAAATTTAACACCACTTGTCCAATATATGAAATCAACTTTATGAAGCGCTCCAGCATATAAAATGTTGAATTCCATCTGGTTTTCACATCCAAAATGACCTTTAAGGTATTTCCTTCTGTAACGCCAGCAGACAGCTGTAGCTGGTGTAAATTTTCTTTTGCTTTTCCGCTTCGCTTCAACCAAACTACAATTGTACGACATTTGGTAATTAAACGAAAGGCTTCTTCAACCTCCAAGGCATTTGCGCAAATCAAATTTAAAGTGTGCGCGAAACATGGGATATGATGGCATTTTCCAAAGCTATTGTGTATTGCTTTCACCATATTAGCGCCATTGTCCGTCACCACTGCCGCAACTTCGTTTTTGTCGACAGAAAACTTTTCTAACGACTCCAGTAGTACACCAGAGATGTAGTTAGCTGTGTGGGCTTCATGTAATTTAAACACTCCAATTGTCGCACTGATTTGCTGATTTTCAAACAAGCCATGTAAAGTTATGCCAATCATGCTGTTTAGATTAATGTCAGTCCATATGTCGGTTGTTAACGACATCCCTGACACTCGGGGCACCATTTTTTTGAAATTATTAATTTCGTCGCCATACATTTTCTCCATTTCAGCTTTAATGGTGTTCCGTGATGGGACTTTATAAAGGGGATGATGTTCTTTCATCATTTTCAAAAATCCTTTTCCTAAATATAGATTAAATGTTAGGGACGCTAAAAAAAATTATATTTTTCAAACACATTATTACCTTCCACATGTGAGAAAGGCAAATTATCCATTACAATCATCTCAACAATAGATTTTGTGAGTTTGCAATGCTTGGCGGCACCTATGGCATAGCTCTGCGCGTTGAACAAAGCCGTCTGAATATGTGGTTGCTTTTGGACTGGCTGTGGAAGCGGCTTGTCGCTTGCGTTGGCCACTTCAATGCTTTCCTCTTCACCTTCGGAGTCTTTATTGCAGACAGTTGGTGTCTAAAACAGTAAACATTATATTATGCTGATGAAATCAATGAAAACTGAAATACTTACCACCTTCAGGGACGCGAACTCTTTTGCGTGTTTTAGTTTTAAATGCTGAAGCATGTTGGTGGTATTTTTGCAATATTTTAGTCGCTTATCGCAAATTCTGCATTGCACTTCTTTTTCACTTATTTTTAAATAATGTTTCCAAACTTTACTGCTTGTTGGTGCCATAATACTTGTTTCTTTAACTTGCGCGTAAAATTGTAGTGACGCGATTATTTTTTCGTATAATCGATTATTTATTCAATTAATCGCAACCAATTTTTCGATACAATTAAATCGTTAATTGCAACAAATTAATCGATTATTGTGTATCATATGATTAATCGTGCCATCACTACTCTTGAGCATTTAATCGACGAGGTTCACCAGCCGGGAGTCAACTTCCAAGATTTCGAAGGGTCCTGGTGATCGTATCCGGTGTAATGTTGTTAAAGGCTCATTCAATGTCGAGGAAGGCAACCAGGGAAAATTCCTTAATGGCTAAGGATTTCTCAATAGATGAGATGACGGCATGTAACGACGTCTCTGTGGATCTACCTTTCCTATAGGCATGTTGAGAGTCTGATAGACTCGAGGAGGGGATAACACATCTGAGGTGTAACCCTATGAGCCGTTCTAATGTTTTTAGAAGGAATGATGACAGGCTGATTGGCCTAAAATCTTTATGGCCGGTATGTGAAGATTTACCGCCCTTGGAAATGAAGACCACTTTGGATTCTAGCCATGCAGCAAGCATGACATCAGTGGAAATGATCCGGCAAAAGATGCTTTTTAGCCATTAGATGGCAGTATTACCTGCGTGTTGGAGCTGTGCTGGAGCCAGATGGTCAGGTCCAGCGGATTTAAAAACCTTGAAGCTATCTACGGCCCATTTGATGTTGCCATGTGACAAGAAGTTCAAGGGCACAGCCGATGTTGAGATCGTCGGTGACGTTATAGAGGGTTTGATTGTAGAGCAGCAGTGCGTGCTCATAAGCAGGTCAAGCGATTCTTCACTTGAGTTGGTCCAGGAGTTATCATGTCTTTGAAGATATCCTAGAGAGGACTTTCCTAAGTCTTGCCGCCTGAGTGGAGTTCTCGATCTCCGAACAGAAATTTGGCCAGGCTCCTTGCTTGGCTTTACGAAGAGTCTTTTTGTACGAGGCGAGGCTTGATTTGTAGCCAGCCCAGGCCCCGACATCATTAGCTGATTTAGCCTTATTGAAAAGACGTCTAGCTGTGGACCTGGCCTCAACCACTTCTTGGGTCCACCATGGAGGCTTGGAGGAGCTGCCTAGTCTACTGAGGGGACATGATTTATCGAGGGCTCTATTACAGACCCTGGTAAATGTTTTAACTAGGTACTCGGTGAACCCCACCGTGTAAGGCCCTTCCGGAGGGTTTTTGGGGAGCGTGTTAAGCAAAAGCTTCCTATATCTAGGTCAGTTTGCTTTCTTAATGTTCCTGAACCGGGAGGGTTTGGGAGCAGAGAGTGATATATCAATTTTGATATACCTATGATCAGAGAAGGAGTGTTGAGTGTTGTTGAGTGAAGAACTCTCCAGTCGGTGACCTTGTCGTAGAGGGAGTCGGAGACCATGGTGAGGTCAAGGACTTCCTGCCTATTACTAATAACAAAGGTAGGGTCGTTCCCTTTGTTACAAATAAGTAATCTAGTAGAGATAATATAATTGAAGAGAGATTCACCCCGTTCGTTGGTGTCAGAGCTGTTCCACTGACAATGATGAGCGTTGGCGTCGCAGCCAATGAGGAGGTCAATGCCCTTGGTCTCACTGTTGGTTACTGTAAAAAATATAAAAAAATTGTAAAGTTAGGAAGAGTAATGTAATTGAATTCGCAATAAAATTTGCTGAATTTTGAATATAATATGTCTATACTAATTGTTAATATTAATAAAAAGGAACAAATACTCATAATAAATCAAAGCTATAGCAATCGAGCAGGTGCAATCGCACACAAGCTGCAAAACACCCAGAACAACAACAATCGACCGCATGCAGGCACAGGCCGCGAGCAAAGGCGAAAAACAACAAAACTCGGCAAAACCGGTTTTGCTCAGCCGACAACAACAACATACATATAAAGATTCAGCCGCAGGCAAAGCGTATGCAAGTTTCTGCGCTGAGACTCTGAAATGGCAAAATAGGGAAGCATGAAAGTCGGCATCACAGCAGCATACATAAGCATATGAGGCACACATATAAACAAACCATAGCTTGCAAATAACTGTTAACCGAATGGTGCGGTCTCAAAATAAGTGTTTTTCACTCAGACTTTGAGTTAAAAGTCTGAGTGCAACCGATTGAATTGCTCGTACACAAATTTTGTTCGCGCTCAGTCGAAGAACATGTTTTTCTGTTCTCGTTCGGTCTGCTCATTCTGGGACCGTTTGCCCACGATCGACGATTTTAAAAGTCTTTTGCGCATGTATGTGTGTATGTAAAGTTTCGTAGGTTCTACGCGTCACTTTGCTTTGTGAGCTTCGCCTGTCAACAGTGGTCAAGTTTAGTAAAAAAAAAAATAATGGGACGTGATGCAAATAAAAAAGTGCATCAATTTTTTGTATATCATACAATTGATAATAAATCTCTTTGTTAGTTGTTAAGCTAAACTCACAATAAATTAATTTAAAATAAATTCTTTTTTTAATCAAAATACATATTAGTTTGAAATATGAAAAATTCATATTTAACGTTTCGAAAAGTTTTTTCCTGAAAATTTAACGCACATTAGTACACAACGTACCACTGTGCAGTCAAACAAAACAAATTGTTGAAAAGACTTTTTGCGCTGACTTTTTCAGTCAATCGGTCTTTTAATAAGTCTCTTTGCGCGAGCGTCACTCATATCTCTCTTTGAGCGATGTTCGTTAAGCAAGCGTTTCAAGGTCAGCTCATCGTAATGCGCTCAACAGAAAACCAAAACAAATAGAATCAAAGTCTGCTGCTCAGACAGAGAACGAGGCTGCATGCTTTTTTTCGGTTGTTCTCGCGAGCAGAGCGTAAGGAAAAAAACTGTTAACAGTTATTTGCAAGCTATGAAACAAACACATTGAACGGAAAAAATCGGCATGCTCGACACAGACCGTGCTTTCCGTTCGAGCGTCTGTGCAAGACTGACAACACAAGTTTTGATGTTGGTCCAACTCGACCGAAACCAGTTTCTCATGCGCTGGCTGCTCAGTCGCATGTTCGATCGCATATGTTGCATGTTGCGTGGACCTGATCGTCGCAAAATTCATGGGACCGCTTTTTAGGCTGTTTGACAGCTCTATGTATTGAATGCTTAGTGCTTATACACACACACTTACACTTATACAAACAAATATACGCGCAAATACAAACACTAACCAATACTCACACACACATACACTACTGGCCAAAATAATAAGTACACGCTTATGAGGTTTTTTCAACCGCTCGTATAACTTATTTTTATTAACATAAGGGAAAAGTTAAAGATACTTTTAGTTTTCAAACATATTAGAGATTATAAAAAAAGATAACATAAGCAATTTTCTATTCAGATAAAAATGTTGTGATCGATTAAGTCTAAAAAACATAAAAAAGGGTTGGCCAAAATAATAAGTACATCAATTCTACAATGTAAAAAACTTAAAACTTATTAACTTTTTTCCACTTTTTTCTTAGTACTATATGTGTAAACTTATGCTAATATCCTGTATATCCACCTTTATTTTGTAGGACTTTTGCGATTCTTTTGGGCATGCTAGCAATAAGTTTGCGACAAGTGGGCACTGGAATCTCGTACCAGGTTTTTTGGACATATTGCCACAATTCTTCGGCATTTCGAAAAGTTCTTGTCCCAATTCGACGTTTTAATTCTCCCCATAAGTGTTCTATAGGATTTAAGTCTGGAGACTGACTTGGCGAACTCATAACATTTACCTCATTTTCTGTAAACCAGGCCTTGACTAACTTTGAGGTGTGTTTAGGGTCGTTGTCTTGTTGAAAGACCCATCTCAAGGGCATGTTTTCTTCAGCATATGCCACAGTGGTCGGGTTTGTATGGAGCGAGCGGCCAAAAATACTTCTAGTGGATATAAAAATTTTAAATTTTTTCCAAAATTCTATAAAAATATAATAAATAAAACAACAACAAAAAATCGTTCATATTCAACCCACTCTTTAAGTTACACCCCTTCTCTATATCCCCATTTGAAAATTTTAAGACAGAATAATGACTTTGTTTGTAATTTTAACACTTACTTGGTATATTATTCTATAATATATTATTATTATTCTAAAAGTTCATAAACATATTTATTTAAAACAGAATTTTTTTTAGGTGGTAACTTTCGTTGTCCCGTTATGAAAGGATCAGATGAAATTAGTAGACGATTGATCAGGTCTTCGTTTGTTGCCAGTCGAAAAATTTTTCTTGTATGCTGTAGACGAAATTTTTTTATGTCCTTATTTCTAGACTCAGCAGCTTCCTCCGACAATTCCCCAATTGACAACAGACCGTGTTCAATTATGGATGGTCCATGAATTAAAATTTTATGAACAGTAGGCGGAAGATAATACCATGAATATGTCTTTGTCAGATCAGCGGCTATTTGGAGCGCAAATGTCTTAAATTTTTCGACATTAATTTTATAGCCAGAACAGAGTGCTTGCAATATTGTTGCACATCTTTCAATAAGGTCTTTATCTAGGCCTGTAATTTCTGAAGATAACCTAGGATTACTAAAAAATTGTCTGGCAGTGTTTCCATCATTTGATGTTCCACATCCACCAACTTTCGGTTTATCTACGATCAATCCCATTTTCGAACGAAATTCTGTTTGTATTTTTCTTTTCCTTTCAATAACTTTTTGTTTTCCTTCGACGTTTCGAACTTGCCAAACTTGCACATCAAGTCTTTATGACAAATGAATAAAATATTCAAAAAATCGAATGTATGCATGAAGTGACAGTCCGAATTTAAATCGATCCTGGTGAACTTCCCTTTCTAAACTCTTCTCAATATTATTCATATCTGTTGGTTTCGCGTTGCAAATATAGCATTTTGAGGATGATGTTTGGGTTAATGCATTACAAATTTTGCCATCAACTATTGTGAGTTGCAAAATATGCTCAACACTTATTGTTTGATTACCAAGAGTTATCTTCGTCGATTCAAGATTCTTAATTTTGTCTTCGAAGTATTTTTCCTCTTTGATACTTAAGTCTGTTGATTCTTTCATAAATTGAAATCGCACAGGTCGACAATATCGTGTGGATGCTGGTCGTGGGTTTTTCCATAAAATTTGCGAAGCATCTCCAGCTGCTAATAAGGCAAGCGGACCATATGATGTGACAAACAAGTGGCTGTCTTCCAAATTATTGTCCTCCACTTTCTGTTTGTATTCGCTGTATCCAGAGCTTCCGTCGAAACCCCATTTCCCTATAAGTTTTAAGTTGCAAACAGGATCGGCGACAACATCCTGTATTACATTATCCTGCAACTGGATAATGCGCTTGGCTGTGTGGTCCAATAAACTTTGAAGCTCCACTTCTGCATGTGCTTCACTAACAGTAATGTTCTCCGGATAACTTTTTTTTTTCTTTCAAAACATTATCATAGCTGCAAAAGAGGTCTGTGGAAATTTTGCTGTTTACAAACTCCCTAATGAGCATATATTGGTGCTTTGTTAAATTCGCTTCCATGATAAGCGAAATAACCTCATTAGCACTTGCAGGCGATATTTTTTGTTCAACAGCAGCAGAACGCAAATATTCAGCAGCAGGCTCATCCAAATCAGCAATCTTTGCAATCCGTCGTCTCTTTGTTCGGCTTGAACACTCGGAGAAACTAACCTTAGGGCGACCACGCTCAATATTATCAGGTCTAGAGTGTATATCGGAATAAAATGAAAACGATTCAGTTTTTGAAAGCCAATCGGAATGCTTTTCCATAAAGAATGTTTTGTTGCGCTTGCAGTCACGCCAAAATATTGCAATTCTTTTGCAGCAGTAATTTACGCGTTTTTCCAATTGGTCTAAATATTCAGCTCCTATTATATAGCCATTATTCTCTATTTTCAATTTCAAAGATCGATATATACATTGAATCTTGACTGGATTTGTACCTGTCTCGGAACACCATTTATTGTATATATAAATGCGGTTAAACTCGCATTCGTAAGACGCTCCTATCCAAAAAAATAAAGAATAATTTGAATTGAAATTATAAATATGTATAACTTAATAAAACAAAATGAACGAATGAATGAAATGACAATCACAAAACAACAGAACGCACATACACTGATAAAAAAATTAAAATCTTAAATTAAGAATTTGAGCAATCTTAAAATTTTAATCCCGAAAAAGCTTGAAAAATAACCATAAATCTAATAATGAGAATTCGAATGTCATTTTCAAGATTTAAAAATCTTCTTATTAGAACTTGTTTGTGTCAAAATGTCCGTCTCATTCGCACACCCAGGCGAAGTCAGAATAAAGACAGATGAAGCGAAATTTTAAATTAAACAAAAAAATACAAAAATAAAAAAACGTAGTTCTCTGCCTGGACTTGAACCCGAGTCGTCCGCATTCTGCATTCTGTTCATAAGAATTGTATTTGGTATTTGGGATGTGCAAACTGTGAAAGCTTTGTGGCGCAAGGGTCTAAGTCGACAGTGAACAGCGTTGCGTGTGTCAAGCAAGGGAGGAGTCGTGAGTTCAAATCGCGAAGCCGGACAAGTAAATTTGGTATGTAAAATTAAAGATGTAATCAAATTTAATAGATGTAAAAAATTTATAAAATATAAAGAACAATTTATATAAAAAAAAAAATTATAAACATATTAAAAATGTGCATCACATGTAATTTAGCGGTTAATCTAATGAGAGGAAAAAATCATGATTTAAGATTTTTGTAAATCTAAATTTGAGATTATGGTCGTGATTTTAGATTTTTTAGCATCTTATTTTAAGCTGGTTCATACTTGAGGTAATCTCTATAAAATCTTGAAATAGAACCAATAAATCTTAAATATAGATTTTTCAGGCTTAATTAAAAAAAATCTTGATTTGAGCTTGGAAATCTAAAATCAAGATTGCATAGAGATTACCCTACTTTCGTCACCAAATGGTCTTGATTTTATGACCAAAAATCTTCATTTTAGCTCGTTTTTTTTTGAGTGTAGACGAAGACGAGGACAAAGACACTTCAAAAAGCACAGTAACACAACCGAAAAAAATGCTCGAAAACGGCGAGACCACGTTGATATTTTCAAGGTTACGCAGCGGCTAGCAAAAACTAGCAGCTGCAATTTGCTCCAAACAATCTGTAAATATTGGTTAATATTTTAATATAAGTTTGATCGTTAACTTCGATTAACTTCGAAACTAAAAGTCTAAGTTAAATTGGAGCTTACATATAATTTTTTAATAAAATTAAACAAATATTACATTAATTATTAACAATAAACAAAACATTCTGAGTACACGAATATAATTAAATATAATAGTTAATACCTTTATTTACAATATTAAATACTTCCATTGTTCGTCTTATCTTATTCAAAATTGTTTTTATTATTTGTTTCAAACGCTCACACTGCACCGCTCTGCAAAACTAATAAAATGTTTTGCTCTATGTTTAACAGTTATTCTTAAAGAGGACAGCTGGAACAAAACAAAAATAACAGCAGATCTAAAAAGTTTAAGCAATTTTGAGACAGTGTTGGCACATTTTTAGCGATAATTTAAACTTTTTTTTTTTATTTTTGGCCTATAGGGGCGACCACTGTGATATGGTAACATAGTGCCGGCCAATATATCCTTATAACCAAATCGGGTCAAGGTATCAGATATGCGATGTATTGGACCAACGCCAGCCCAAGAAAAACAGCCCCAAACCATTATACATCCGCCTCCGTGCTTTACGGTCTTCTTTGTGTACCGGACTTCAAATTCTTTGCCTTTTGGGCGTCGCACATATCTCCTGGAGTCATTTCCAAAAAGATTTATATTTGTCTCGTCGCTCCATAAAACATTATTCCATTTTGAAGACCCATGTGGCCCAGACCAAGCTAAATGATTTTTGGCAAACTGTTTCCTCATCCGAAAATTTTTTCCTCGAAGTAATGGAACATTTCTAGCTATACGTCCTGGTAGGTTAGCTTCTTCCACTCTACGACGTACCGATCGGGATGATATTTCATTGTCAATTTCACCGCTGATCGCCTTTGAAGATACGAAAGGATCCTTTTTTGCGAGACTGACGATGCGGGTATCCGTTGTGTGTGACGATTTCCTCTTTCGGCCTCGTTTTACACCAAGGACTTTTGATTTTAAGGCATTCTGAACAAAACATACTGAACGTCCAAGGCTTTTTGCTATTTCCCGGAGAGATTTCCCTTCTTTCTGAAGATTCACAGCAATCTGCCTTTCTTCAGCTGTACAATGCTTTCTGCGGCCCATCTAGATAAATTTTTTGGCTTGGATGTACTTAAATATTTAAGGAGTCAATAAAAATCAACATACCTTAGCCCAATTCTTTGTTTGATCCTTTAAAATTGATAAATAACTTAAGTGTACTTATTATTTTGACCACACCAAAAGCGCTCATTCGGCACAAATTTAAGCCTAGCACTATATAAACGGGGTTCCCCGCTTTCATTTTTTATTTAAATGTTTTGCAAAACTGTAACCTTTCAAAATATTATCGATTGGCAGGGCTGTATTCGAAAATAATCGAGCAATATCGCAAATAAGAAAGACGATTCCTATGTACTTATTATTTTGGCCAGTAGTGTACATACCGACAATCAAAAGTCACGCATACGCCCTATCGACCGCGTACACTGTGGATTCCCCTTACCCCTACCCTACCTTACCCATAAAACAAAGATGAAAGGTTTATATGAAGAGCCTACTGTTCTACGACGGTAAAGAAACACCGACAACCCAGTTAAGAAGAGCAAAAATTAGGAATTTCTTTTGTACGGATTCAATTTTGTCCTGATGTACTGAATATTGTAGTGACCAAACACAAGATCCGTATTCCAGGATCGGACGATAGAAGTACTCCCAATTCGGTTACTTCTTCAATTCTATCAAGTTGCATACTCTCGAGCGTGTAACTAAAATGTTGGGGCTGGCGTCTATAAAATGTCATGACCTTACACTTTGCGTAGTGGAGTTGAAAGTACATTATTGATTATTCTATATATATTTATTATCCGATTGGATTGCACATTCACGCAAATGCAAAAGTGGAGACAGTGACTCTAAAACTGAGCTAGAGATATAATATTTGGCAGTTAGATGCCCCTATAGTGCAATCAGATCAAGTTTGTTTTATATTTTTGATACCCCTCCACCCCTCCATCACCATAAAACCTTGAAAAACCACCACAGCCACAATTTTAAAGTCAAAAGATACAAACTTGTGCTTTGACATACAATAATCTTATGATAACCTTTATCTGTGCTGTGAATTGTGGCTCAATCGGATAATAAACACCGGAAATATTCAAGATTCAATTCCCTGTACTAGGTGAGGGGGGAGCAGCGCGAGCGTATGTGTGGTTGCGTGCGACTTTACGATATGTGTGCATGTGTGCGTGTTCGTTAGCGTGTGTGTGTGCGTAAAGGAAAGTACAAGGTCTCCTACTGTCGGTTGAATCCGACTGAAGCTTTCCGAGCTTTTAGACCCTGTACTTTAAAAAAGTACAAAAGGGTCTATTAAGTTTATGCAAATGACATTTGTGTGTAACAGGCAGAAGTAGGCGTGGCAGACCCCATAAAGTATATATATTCTTGATCAGGACGACGAGCTGAGTCGATATAGCTATGTCTGTCTGTCCGTCTTGCAACGTTGCAACGAGCAACGATACGACAAGCAACGAGATGAGCAGACAGACGACGAGCAAGAGGAGGAGTCGAGAAGCAACCGCCGAGAAGTAAAGACGTAAAGACGACGCAAAGATGCAACGACGAAATTAAAGAAATCCCTAGACATTTAATAAGTATTTTTATAAGTTAAATACTAACTAAAGACAAACAACAAATAATAAAATTTAATGTAATAATAAAACCCCACATTTATGTATATGTAGTATGTATATCGTCCTCGACTTTTAAGAACCTCTACCAATCGGTTTAGCATGAATCCTATTTATTTTTTTTTAACAAATACTTTAAATTTATGATTATGAAACGCACTGTATGTCCAGAGCTCCAAATCACAATTTGGGAAACCATGTGAAAAGAATAAACTTACTAGCTTACTTATCGCAGAATTGCCTAACAAAAGCGGAAACACTGAAACACATCCTCTGTATATACCCCCAGGTAACCCAAAGTTCACTTCATTATACTACGAGGTATCCCGGAAAAAACTAAGAGACATAATTAAGTTTTTCAAGTCGGCATGTCTTCTAGGGAGAGTAAGCAAACGGGATACACAAGTATCAGTATCAGTTGCCGGCCATTCCAACTTCTACGAATGATGAACAAAACTGCTAACTAAGCATGGGCGAGTAATGATGATGTCAGCAAATTTAATTAATTTAAATTAGTGTGGAAATGCACAATATGAGCGCATACTCACCCACATACACGCATACGCACATAAACACAAAAATTAAAAACTCGGAAAGCTACAGTTGGACGCAACCGACAGTAGGTGACCCTGTACTTTGATTTGCCCTGGGAGTCGATAATAGCAGCAGCATATATGTACATACTCACATACACATGCACATACACATACACATGCATATATACATATGTGAGTATTCACACACACATACACATATACATACTAATATATACTAAAATACAAACAATAACCAATACTCATACAGAAATTCAAACTCACAATCAAAAATCACGCATACGCCCTAGTGACCGCATACGCTGTGGCTTCCCCCCTCCCCTAGCCAAATGTCTAGTACTGAAAATTGTTTGTTAAATATCTCGCACCAAACATGCAAAGCATCTAAAACTTTAGTGCTGCAAAAAATGAATCCAGTGACTCTAAAACTGTATATACTAAGAAGATTTTTGTAAATTTGAGGGGGAGGGGGATGAGATATCAAATTAAAAACATAAACTTGGCCTGCCTATGTAATACACGAACCAAACAAAACAAAAATTACGTCTCTAGCTCTTATAGTTGCCGAGATCTCGATGTTCATACAGACGGACAGACAGACGGACATGGCTAGATCGACTCAGCTCGTCGTCCTGATCAAGAATATATATACTTTGTGGGGTCTGCCACGCCTCCTTCTGCCTGTTACACACAAATGTCATTTGCACAAACTTAATAGACCCTTTTGTACTTTTTTAAAGTACAGGGTC
>JAWNNL010001166.1:0-19333 GCA_035045005.1 Liodrosophila aerea
AAATGTCACGTGCTTGAATCGGGACCGCACACGCCTGTTCAACAAGACGGTGCCACATGCCACACAGCACGCGCAACAATGGATCTTATTGAAAGGCGAGTTCGGTGAACAGTTCATTTCATGTTCGGGACCGGTCAATTGGCCGCCGAAAAAATCGCGCGATTTGACGCCTTTAGACTATTTTTGTGGGGCGACGCTCAAGCTGATGTCTATACAGACAAACCCGCTTCAATCGACGATATCGGAAGACAACATTGTAGCATTAATTGTGGAGATACCGGCCAAATGTTGGGAGAGTATGCGAAAAATCGCACGAAGCGGACTCACCATTTAAGCGCAGTCACGGTCAACATTCGCATGAAATAATCTTTAACATTATGATGAGGACCGTACTATAGATTGAACAAAGATTCACGTACTTTCTGAATTTTATGTGTTTTTTTTGAAAAACTTTCCTATAGCTTGAAAAAATCTCCCTCTCACACAGATACAGACCACTCAGCCACCGCAAATTTCAGGTGAGCCAGTAGCTTCCCTTGCTGCAAGGTCTTCTGGCAAATATTGTTTATTCCTATAATGTCTGTGGAGTCAGAAAGAATGTTCAGCAAGGCAGTAAACTATATCTGATGCAACAGACTCAAGGAGGAAAAATATAAATATTCTTTGTTCTTAAACAAAATTATTGACTAAAACGAACTTAATTAATAACGGAGGTATTTCATACAATAACAATAACAAAAAAATCAATGATTACTGAGGCCTTCGACCTAAAAATAATATGTATTTTTCTGCTCAAGCTTCTGACAAAATGCCTAGTACAGAAAATCGGGACCGTTTTAATACTAATATTCTCTGCCATCATTATTCGATCGGGCTGCAAATCGCACCAAACACTCTATGCATGTCAAACTCTTAATGTGCAAAAGACAGTGACTCTACAAACCGTACATGCTGAGAATATTTCGAATTTGATAGGGGATGAGATATCGAAAATCAGACATAAGCTTGGACCGTTCTCATGAACGAAAACAAGAGAGAGTTAAGCCTCTAGCTTATATATATCAATTGCACATAATAGGACCTTTGTAGATTTTTCAGTACAGGGTTTAAAAACAACTGAACTTCATTTTTCAACGCAATGTACATATATACTTCTACACATAAACAGACATTTTGAAGTGTATATTTATTTATAGCTTTTGCATTCTAAATTAATTTATGTGATTATTTCGAATCCTAATCAATCATACGAATCATTTGTGTTATTCTTATTTATATTCTTTTTATTTTGTTTGTTCCCTTCCTTTCCCTTTCTGGCTTGCTTTGTCCAGCGTGAGGATAGAGCTAAGGGCTGGGTTGGGGAAATACTTTGGAAATTATGTAAAATGCATCCATTAGCATAAAGTGATTTTGATGAGGCACCAAAGTGGACTTTATGGTTGGCTGGCTTTGATCAGGGTTATGCGGCGACAGTTGCTGGCTAGGTGAGAAAGTGTACTTCTTATGTATTGTATTTTATACTTACATTGGTCTTAGCTGAGTGGATAGTTAGTTATTTAGGGAGGCTAGTTGTTGCTCTTCTTACTAAAGTTATCAGTTATTGTTGTTGTTATTCAAACAGTCTTCCATGATGATTAACAATCCAGCTCCTTGTGGTCTTCTCTATCTGTTGCCCATGCCAGCTTAAACAAATTCGAACTCTTGTTCCAATCAGCTATTCAGCAGATGTATAATAGAGTGGCAGTATAAGAGCGCAGAGCCCGTCTCTGTGACAACTCAGGCTGGTTGTCAATTCGGTATAATAATGTTGTTGTCAGAATGACAGACTGAATACAGTTCTACATCATCTTCATAATCAATCTGATTTTTCTATGCAGCAACTAAAAGCACAATGACGTCACGCACGGGCCAGGTGGCACATGCCACTTAGCCAGTCAGCCAGGGCGTCCAAACACTGGAAATAAACACGAGTACATGGCACTTACTTAGCAGCATCTGGGGAAAAAGGGAAGTTACTTCAAGCAGAAGGATAACATGACAAACTAGTTATGTGCAGCACACATTTTTTCCTTACTGCCACATGTGCTGATGAAGCCAGGTAGGTACTGCTAGTGACTTCATAGATGAATATATTTATTCCTGTGTCCTTCTGCTCTTCAACTCATGCGATATCTGTGATCTTATGCATAAATATGGCAATCGGGTTTTGTGTGGCAGGGAAAATGCAATAAGTTAATGATATCAAGTATAATGACTGTCGCCCCAACCTAATCCGGCGCAGCATTTGTGTAATGTCTGTACCTTCGGGGTAAAACTCTAACTACACCGTACGGATAAAATGAGCGTAACTAAAGACCGTACCATAGAAACGATGTGGCAGAAAAATTCAGTGTTCATTGGGTTGCGATGGCGTTTGAAAGTTGAAAGCTTCTTCTACTGTCATCAGCGCCGAAAAACTCTAAAATTGTCAGCCACGCGCAATGTGCTTCTTAAACACACACACAATCCGCACAGTCTTGCGGCACCACGAAGGGCTCGGATTGATAATACTCGTTTGCCGTCGTCCCTTCTTATTTTGCTACTCCTGTTTCTTATTGTGCTCAAAAACCGCAGCCCTGTTATAAGCGCTGGCTAGTTTGAGAGCGTCAAGTCTTGTTAACGAAGCGGCATGGTAAGGTGGCGATAGTGGGTAGGCTATAGCGATGGCAGTGGCAGTGGTGGCACGAAGCGGTAGTTACTGAATGAAGCAACCATTGGCAGCACCTGCTTCTGCTTACGTTGCGGCATGCATCAAGATTTATGCGCATCAACAGCAGCAATAGCTACGGCAAAAAAAAGATTAGAGAGTTTGAGCTGAAAAATATATACCCTAGATATCAAATTGTTTAAATGAAAATACATATCTATTATTAGAAACAGAACAGAATTTCCCACAACACTGAAAATTAGAGTGCTGCATTTTCCACGACCGAAAATACTTCGAAAATTGTTAATATAAGGCACAGTGTTTTCAAGTACGATGCCAATAATTCTCTCACTTCCTAACTCAAAATTTAAATAAATCGAATTATCTTTATTATTTAAATTATTTTGACTATTAATTTTTTTGTTTTTATGACTTATTATCATTATTTAATTATTTTAAATGATTTGTAAAAAACTGATATAGGTAATAATTTAGTGATAAATGGAATATACATCAACTCTTTTAATCGCAATCTTTAGTTAATAAAAAGAATTAATATGTATCTAATTTAAAAATGCTAAATAATGAAACATTATTTTTATTTCAAATTGTTAAATAATATTTTTAATTAATGTATAATTTACATATTTATGCAATTATCTAATCCACTTTTTGTATCATTATTTTTATAGATGTATGATTTGATGTGTTGCAATGAATAAGTACAATATAGTGACTATATAGTGTGGATATGTCCACTCTACAATATGTCAATATACACGCAACCAAAATGTAAAAACCATAAAATCTATTAGGTCCAGTAATCCAAGGATAGATTGTTACAAATTTCATGTAAAATAAATTCTATTCCGTGAATAAAATATACATTCATGTAACATTTGTAATCTTACTATTCAATTATAATATGTACAACTATAATGGAGATTCATACAAATCAAAGTCAAAGTAGCCCGGACACACCCTTTATGTGACTTTTATTTTCAGGCTATCAAAATGTTTCCCACGGCATTGCTAAATTAAATAAAAACTGTTCAAAATGTACTTCTCTATAAAAAATTGTAATTTTTGCAGCTGTATATAATTAAATACTTTTTGTGAGCGCTGACAAATGGGGAATTTTGCTTCTGTTAGTGTTGTCTAGCCAGATTTGTTCCAGTTGTGGTATGTTTCAATATATGAGACACCCCGTTCTACTCCAGCACTTCCCGGGAGGAGGGGTGAAAACAGGGCAAATAAGCAGGGCTGGGCCGGCTGGCTGGCAAGCTGGCACGTGTCCTCATTTAATGGTCATACGTCATTCGTGCTGGGTGGATGACACTCGGCGGAGGCATGGGGAATAAAGTAAGGCACATCAGGACTACGCGATGGTGCGCTAATCGCATTTCAATTGAGTGCGCCAGATCGAACAGGACAACGGGACTAAATGTGTTAATAATTAACGACCGTAAATGGGAAACGGGACAAGTACAACGTTCAACTCTAACTATGTTCGGTTGTCCTGCTTGTTTTGGACTACACAACGATTCAAGTATCTGATTACTCAAGGACTTCGAAAATAATATTTCTCATTGTTCCTTAAGATAATTTAACGCAAAACGAACCCTACATGACACATGACAGCTGACATCTGATGTGGGGCACTTTCCTCTCACATAAAAACCTTAAAAACGCAACCTGAAAATGCGGAACTGCTTTGGCACAAAAGCATTCGTATTCGCTATGTAAGTGTCAATGCAGCAAATTTAAAAAGAAATTGATAAAAATAAAATATATACAAAATTGAAAAATTCTGCTCGTTTTTGAAGGACAACATTTTGTATACTCTAGGAGTCTATTTTCAAGGGGGTATAAAAAATAATTATCTTCGCTAATATATAAATTTATTTGTAATAAGTCGAATAAATCGCAGCAAATACTCAATATGTATCAATATTCAAGTAAATGGATACGGCAATTTATGTCAAGTGCAAAATTGTACTTGATATTGTGTAATCAAAACATGATATTAAACATCTCTTATTATAAATGAGTTTACGCTTTTAGATATTTTATTCAATTGAAATTTGATAACTGGCTAATTTCCATTAGATATCTTTTTTACTGTTCTAAGAAATCTAACTACTCTGAATTATTTGAATCATATTAATTTTCGATCCATTAGAAGCACATTGTTTTTGCTGCAGCTTGAGGGCAAAGAGAACAAACTGTAGGGGCTTTTATAGGAGTCTCTTTCAGCGTCTTGAAAAACATGGGAAAACAAATAATTTGTATAGGATTCGCGAGTATTATTCAGCAGCATAAAAATCGAATAACTTGCAATCCTGATATAAGGAAAAAAAAACAGCGTTAAGCCTCCTGGCTTATACGGGTCTAATGCAACAGCTGGAGTAGGTCGCAACAATCTGCGCTCTTATTCGACGTCTGCGTTATGCCTCACGCTTTCCAGTCAATCGGCAAATGATTTTGTCATTCTAAAATGAAATTCTTTTCATATTTATGATTTTTAGAAAAGCCCGAAGTAATTAATTTTTCAAATTAGAAAGACAGACAAGTCGCAATTATTCGTATTCATTCTTATGTTGTGTTAAGTGAAAGTTGTTTAATCTGATAGTTGTAAGCTTGAAGCAATTCCGTCAAAGCCCCAAGCAATATTGTACTTTAAGTCACTTAAGTCGATGACAAAAAATCAGATTTGAATAGTTTTAATCTCAATCCCAACATATATAATTAATTTATAAAAAATATAATTGATAAGTAGGGAAAGCTACAGTCGGACGCAACCGACAGTAGGAGACCCGATACTTCGATTTGCCTTGGGAGTCGATAACAGGCAGGCACAATATATGAAACATACTCACATACACATACACATGCACTGTATACATACAACTATTTGCTCGAACAGAAACAATGACCATTACTCATACAGCCACAATTAAAATCACGCATACGCCCGCAGCGGCCGCGTAGCCTGTGGCTTTCCCCTCCCCCTACCAAATGCGCAGTACAGAAAATTGTTTTGTCCAATATCTCCGGTGTTCACTGCATCCGATTGGGGCTGCAATAAATCGAAACCAAATATTCAAAGCATCTAAATATTCTATTCATGCAAAAAAGGAAAACAGTGACTCTAAAGACTGCACATGCTGGTACATATTTTGCTGAATTTTAGAGGGGAGGGGGATGAATTTTTAAACATTTGACACAAAACTCTGAGCTGCCTATATGTAATACACGAACCTAACAAAAAAATTAATTAATTAATCAAGTCTCTGGCTCTCATAGTTTCCGAGATCTAGGTGTTCATACAGACAGACGGACAAATAGACAGGGCTATATCGACTCAGCTCGTCGTCCTGATCAAGAATATATATATACTTTGTAGGGTCTGCCTCGCCGCCTTCTACCCGTTACACATAATTTTTATGTGCACAATCCTTAATAAGACTCTTATTGAAAGCAAGAATTTGTAATTAACTAATTAATAGCCTTGATCCGACTAAATCGGTCTCTACTTGTAAAGCTGTAACTAAATGATCGAGGTCTCGAAATTAGATCTGAAAATATTGGCATATTTGAAATACACAGTATATGCTTATGTATATTTGAAATTCTTATGTGAGTCCCTCTTGAAAGTTTTACACTTTTTAAAACATTTCCTGCAGTATGGCAATATGCTGACACCCTTTAGTGCGGGCAAAACCAGAAGCAGCAGCAAAGCCAAAGACGATAAATGTGCGACACATGCCAAAATGAAAAAAATGGGTGGCAACGAGGGCTGTCAGCTGGCAACTTGGCAGTCGAATGCAAATCGCAGGGATCTTTCGTATGGCAATTTGTTGTAGTCCTACAGCCACAATAGCAACAGACAACCCGAAGACGAGTGAGAATTCTTGTTTTGTTGCGAGCGCCAAGCTCTGAGCTCAAAGCGAGCATCAGCCTCAAAACACAAACTTTCATGGACAAGAAACTTCTGTAGACCACCCCTGAAGTTGCTCCTCCTCTCCAAATACACACATGAGACCTGTAAACGAAAGGGGAGACAAGTCTAATCATGAGCAGAGGTGACAGAAGAGAACAGTCATAGGATCTAATGCTATATTCACAGGGTCGTCCGCCAATAAATGGCATTAAATTCATAATGTCATTCGCATTTGCCAGGGTGCTTGACAGCGCATAGTTTATGACTGCTCCTACCTCTCGCCTCTCCTTTTTATCTCGAACTTTAAGTCAAACCTTGTGCAAACATATAATTCTTGCGGCACACAAACAGACACACCACGAATAGTTAGTAGGGTCTACTTAGAGCAAGTTAAAGCAATGCGTCGTATGCGCAATGCTGTATGTAATCCTGTTGTAGCTGCTGGTGAAGTCAACCGCAGTTTTTTCTAATTTCTCCTATAGATACTATAAATGAAGGCTTATGGTTGACTATATCAGACCACTCACATCCACAAAGCAAACAAATTAAATTTCCAAAATATTTTGCAACGATCTGTGGGTTGCACTGCACAGGTAATAGAAGCGAATTGCAGCTGGCTATCAAATAATATTGCAAAAATAAACTGCCACAAAATAAACAAGTAAATATTTACAACATTTGATGGTAAGACACCCCAATAGCTAGAACCAGTGCCAATATCGACAGGGGTTGGGTTGGAGTGCGAGATGCATAGCTGCGAGTAAATAAGCTGGAAACCCGAAACTTGACTTTAATAATAAAGCAAGTGCTCACCCTCTGCTCTGCCTGATGTCCTCACACACAGCTGCGTGTGTGTGTATGTGTGTGTGTGTGTGGTGTTTTTGAAAATGCTCTCAAATTATTCGTGTAGAAAAGTGGCAACATATTTGAAAACTTTTCCAATCAATGCCAGGGCTATTAATAATTTATTGGCTGCTTTAAACTCTAGCGCACATTAGTAGTAAAAGCAAGTTGAAAAGAAAGAGAGAGATAGATACAAAAAGCGTGTAAAATTGTATAGTGAATAGTTCAAATTGTATGGCTTTATAGCTTTTTATTACTGCTTAGTAATTGAGTCAATCAAAACTTGTTTTGTTTTGTTAGTTTCATTATAAAATAGGTTTAATCTACTATAAGTGGGTTCCATGTCTAGAAAAACACAATACTTTGATGCCTCACAAATTCAGTTCTATAAGGTAATGTTTTTCTTCTTCTGCACAAAATCTTTTCCTCGTTCCCCATTTCCCAGGCAAGTTCGTTAATAAATATTATTAATACTTCATTTTATATGTGTATTTAATATTTAAAGTTCTTTACAATCCTAAAAATTAACTTAATAAAAATGAAGGGAAAGCTACAGTCGGACGCAACCGACTATAGCTTTCCGGCCGCTTTTATAATGCCCAAAAGCGAGTAGATTCATTTATATGACTCTATGACCTATAGAATTCTGAACTGTTGAGTGTGTAACTTATTTAAATCAAGAATGCTACCTATGTACGTATATCTAAAAGGACATTCGGAATTTCAGCTGATTATATGGGCATATGGGCGTGCCACGTTGAGACTCTCTCTCACACAATAAAATAATGTAGCAAACTTGGAATGCACTAAAAATTTTGAAATACACACTGTCAGTTGTTGTGACAAGATCTCAAATTGGCAGGATAGTATGGTGGCAAGGTTCTACTGAGTGACTAATTTAAGTTAAGCTAAATATTGAGTTGTAAGCAATATGTAGAGTGCGTTTAATGCACTTGCCACATATGTATATAGTAGTATATATTCAGTGCACTGAGAGATGGCATTGCGCAATGCCCACGCTCACTTATAAATGAGCCAAGGGAAAAATGCTGGCCGAATTGCGCTGATGCTTAAGGAAAGTCAGTTGACAATGTGGCAGCTGCAGGTTTGTGGTGCTATTTGTGGCAAGCTGCTGCCATTGTTCCTAGTTATGGTTCAGCGACTACAATACTCAAGATTTTAATGGAGTAGAGGGAGGCATAAGCTCTGTATGTGTGTGTGCCTGTCACGCATGAGGCAGAAACGCAGCCGCAGTTGCAGCTGGAGTTGCAACAGCTGGACGTTTCAGCCAAAGCTGGCCAGCGTTCGCTGTTGCCAATTGCTACCATTTTCCGTATTCAATACATTGAAGCGTCCGCATCTACAGTGTTTGCCGGAAGTTTGCTTCGCTTGGCTGGGATTACATTTTCCTGCTTCAGTGTCTTGTGCTCTGCTCAGCCTTTGTCTGGTCTGTCCGTTCTCTGTTCCTCCTCCTTCTGTCTCCACTGCCCATTCGCATTGGCAATACAAGCTCTCTATTGGCCTCCGCCGTTCTCCTCCTCGCCCCTAGTCAAGGCAGTTATGTAAATGCATTTTCATGTTTCTGCTCAGCTTATCCTTAAAGTCTATAAATATTTCGCATTGAAAAATGAAGAATTCTGAATTTTTTACGAGAAAACAATTCGTAATTCTGTGTGTGGCTGTTTGCCTGTGTATATGTAAATGTGCTTTGCATATTGAATGTGCTAATAAAAATACAAATTTGTACATAAAATTCGTTGAAATTTTATTGCCTCCTATGTGATTGTTGCAATTTCCAAAGACAACACATAAATTGAGTTCCCCCCAGCCACCGCTTTCTTCCCCATGCCCCTTGGTCAGACAACATGCAAATCCGGCAATATAATTTATTTGTTAGATTTGTTGATCATACGATTTTCAATTCCACAGCTACAATTAACTTGTTTCTTATATTCTTTCTGCAGAAATGTTTTCTTCGAGGTATTCTGAACAACGCAGTTTTTGTGAGCTTTTCTCCCATTGATCGCAAAAAGAAAAACATATCGGCGGGAGCACCTGACAGTACAATATAGTTCAACTCATTTTGATGCGGGCATAAATGCAACGAGGTTTCTTCTTCTTCGCGCTACGTCTCAGTCGCTGCCCAAAGGTATAATTATAACATGCATAATTGTCTTAATATTAACATTGTGTTTCTTAACCAAGATACATTAATATGCCGAAGGGCAAAATGCTATGTTCAAAATTGTGCTTGTTAAACGTTTTTATTGAATTTTGAACAAAAGGAGGTGGCATTCAAAATTTGAAATAAACATACAGGTGCCACAGTAAACACTAGTGTTTTTGATTGGTAGTGTTGAAAATATTCACCCCGCCACAGAACATCGAGTGTTTTGGTTTTTTAGACCCTGTACTACTTGTACTTTAAAAAAGTACAAAAGGGTCTATTAAGTATGTGCAAATGACATTTGTGTGTAACAGGCAGAAGGAGGCGTGGCAAACCCCGAGCTGAGTCGATCTAGCCATGTCTGTCTGTCTGTCTGTCCGTCTGCCCGTCTGTCCGTCTGTCTGTCCGTCTGTATGAACACCTAGATCTCGGAAACTGTAAGAGCTAGAGACATCATATTTAGCAGTTGGATGCCCCTATAGTGCAAGCAGATCAAGTTTGTTTTAGATTTTTGATACCTGCCCCCCATCCCCCAAAAACCGCGAAAAACCACCACACCCACAATTTTAAATGTACAAACTTTTGCTTTGGCGTACAATAATCTTTATCTGGGCTGTGAATTGTGGCTCAATCGGATAATAACACCGGAGATATTCAAGATTCAATTCCCTGTACTAGGTAAGGGGGGAGCAGCGCGAGCGTATGTGTGGTTGCGTGTGACTTTGCGCTATGTGTGCATGTGTGAGTGTTTTTTTTTTTTAATTCAGGTTTATTGACGCTTACATTACTAATAAACAATAGGAATATGACACTAACAATTACGCAAATAAATTAATTAAAAAAAAAGTAGGGAAAGCTACAGTCGGACGCAAAGCTACAGTCGGACGCAACCGACAGTAGGAGACCCTGTACTTTGGTTTGCCCTGGGCGTCGGTAACAGCAGCAGCATATATGAACATACTCACATACACATATACATGCACTTATACATACACATAAACACATATACATACAATTATTCGCTCAAATACAAACAATAACCAATACTCATACATACATTCATACTCACAATCAAAAATCACGCATACGCCCTAGTGGCCGCGTACACTGTGTCTTCCCCCTCCCCCACCCAAATGCTCAGTACAGAAAATTGTTTGTCAAATATCTCTGGTGTTTATTATCCGATTGGGTTGCAACTCGCACCAAACATGCAAAGCACCTAAAGCTTTATTCATGCAAAAAATGAAAACAGTGACTCTAAAACTGTACATGCTGGGAATATTTTTGCGAAATTGAGGGGGAGGGGGATGACTTTTCAAACATTTGAAATAAACTTGACCTGCCTATGTAACACACAAACCTAACAAAAAAAGAATTAAGTCTCTAGCTCTTATAGTTTCCGAGATCTAGGTGTTCATACAGACAGACAGACGGACAGACAGACGGACAGACGGACAGACGGACAGACGGACAGACAGACAGGGCTATATCGACTCAGCTCGTCGTCCTGATCAAGAATATATATACTTTATGGGGTCTGCCACGCCTCCTTCTGCCTGTTACACACAAATGTCATTTGCACAAACCTAATAGACCCTTTGTACTTTTTTAAAGTACAGGGTCTAAAAACTCGGAAAGCTACAGTCGGATTCAACCGACAGTAGGAGACCCTGTACTTTCCTTCGCACACACACACACGCTAACGAACACGCACACATGCACGAATATCGTAAAGTCGCTCGCAACCACACATACGCTCGCGGTGCTCCCCCCTTCCCTAGTAGAGGAAATTGAATCTTGAATATCTCTGGTGCTTATTATCCGATTGAGCTACAATTCACAGCACAGATAGAGATTATCAACAGATTATTGTATGCCAAATCACACGATTGTATATTTAAAATTGTGGGTGTGGCAGTTTTTCGCGGTTTTTGGGGGAGGGGGGACAGGTATCAAAAATCTAAAACAAACTTGATCTGCTTGCACTATAGGGGCATCTAACTGCCAAATATGATGTCTCTAGCTCTTACAGTTTCCGAGATCTAGGTGTTCATACAGACGGACAGACGGACGGACGGACGGACGGACGGACGGACGGACAGACGGACAGACGGACATGGCTAGATCGACTCAGCTCGTCGTCCTGATCAAGAATATATATACTTTGTGGGGTCTGCCACGCCTCCTTCTGCCTGTTACATACATTTCGGACTTGCACAATCTTAATAGACCCTTTTGTACTTTTTTAAAGTACAGGGTCTAAAAATAAGGGTATATATAAGTTAATTAATAGCTAATAGAGGGAGAGAATGTCTGGGTAAGGAAAAGACCAGCCCACGTGGGATTTGCCGCAAGGCACTACATCGCGGGGTTGGGGTCTCTTCTAAACCTAGACAGCTCTCTCTCTCTCCAGTCTGCGCAGTTCGCGCAACGCTGTTGCTGCGAAAGCGCACACAGCCTCCCACACGTTAGGGTCATCTATCATGCCCGACACTAAGTTGAGCTCAGTTAGCTGCCGCCCGGACATTGCCTCAAGTTGGGCTCTCGCTGTTGCCAGTCTGCCACAGCTGAACATGACGTGCTGGACGTCTTCCACGTTGGGTTCACCACACCAAGTGCAGTGATCGCATGTGTCATGCCCAAATCGCCGCAAATACTGCCTGAAGCAGCCATGACCACTTAGGAGCTGAGTCAGGTGGAAGTTGCAGGCACCATGCCTACGCTCAACCCATCGCTTGATGTTGGGTATCAGGCGGTACGTCCAACGACACTTGGAGGAAGATTCCCATCGTGTCTGCCATCTTTCCAAGCTAACCTGGCGCGCTAGGCGGCGAGCTTCACTCCTGGACTGTCCGCTCCTAACACCGTCTTCCACCGCTCTCTCCTCCTCAGCCAGCAGATCAATTGGCACCATGCCAGCAATGACGAGCACTGCGTCGTCAGAGATTGTTCTGAACGCATTGCAGACTCGTATTGCCGACAGACGGTGAATTGACGCTATCCCTCTTGCATAGCTCTTTACTGCCATTGCCGTTGACCAGACAGGGGCAGCGTATAGTATGACTGACCTTATGACACTGGTGAGCAGTATCCTACGTCCTTGTTTAGGGCCTCTGGTGTTTAGCATTATCCTAAATAATGCTCTGCTTGTGGCGGCCGCTTTGCCTTGGATGTATTCCAGATGCTCGCGGAACGTCAGACGCGTGTCTATCATTACCCCAAGGTACCGGATGGCGCGTTTAGATGATATGACATCCTCGCCAACACGGATATCGGCCGTTTCTACTGTTTTCCGGCTGCTGACCAGGACAGCTTCAGTCTTGTGCGTTGCTAAGTCCAGCTTCACCCGCCTAAGCCAAGAGATAACGGTGCTGATGGCAGATTCACAGCTTCTCTCTACGGTTGCCAGATCCTTGGCCACGGCAACCACCGCTACGTCATCAGCGTACCCAATGATGTGCGTGTTCTTTGGCATGGGCAGTCGAAGAATGCTATCGTACATAGTGTTCCACAGAAGTGGACCCAGAACAGAGCCCTGGGGAACTCCTGCTGACACGTAGTATGAGGCATCTCCCTCAGAGGTCGCATACTGCAGCTCACGCGAATCAAAGTAGCTGCGCACCATGGCAAGCAGATAATGGGGGACGTTGAACATTCTTAGCGCGTGAATGATACAAGCCCAGTCCGCCGTGTTGAAAGCGTTCTTGATGTCCAAGGTAGTGATTAGGCAATACTCCTTTGTTCCTCCTTTCCACCGGGAGCCTTCAATGGCCTTTGCAGCAAGGGATGTGTGAGTGTTTGTTAGTGTGTGTGTGTGCGAAGGAAAGTACAGGGTCTCCTACTGTCGGTTGAATCCGACTGTAGCTTTCCGAGTTTTTTGGTTAATTTATGGTAAGTTAAAAATAGTCTATTACATAATTTTAAATACTTTTAAATGACAAATTTATAAATTAATAAACCGGCACACTTTTAGTGTAGATCTGCAACCCTGACATTTACGTTGGCGCATTTTGTTTCATATTGTTGCTATTTCAGTCGTAATGACTGTCATAGTCAAATCGTATTTGTAGCCACTTTACCAAGGTGAAATAAAATACAACTTAAATGAGACTTGCTCAAAAATCACGCAAAATGACTCAAAACCGGGATTTAAATTATCAATAAATTATGTTTAGCTCTTTTTTAGACATAACAACGTATTAATAACTGATAAATAATTAAGTTCGAAAAATTATTGAACAGTGTGGCAATAACGATTCTGAAAAACACTTCGTCCGTAGTGATTGTGTAATTCAATTAGTGTTTTTATCAGTGTTTTGGTAAATTGCAGTTTTATTAAACAAATTGTAAGGATGTTTTTCTGGGCTGGGGTAAAATCTCAGTCCCGCCAGGGTCAAATCTACAGAAAATATTTATAAATTTTACTGGGACTACTGTAAAACATGGACGAGCAGAGCCAAACGATGTTGGGGTTTACCACTGAGTTCGGCCATTGACCACCATAGTCGGTGGTTCTCGCCGTACTGTGTTAGAATCGTCGCGTGAGCCTTTCAGTCTCGAAGCCGGAGGCGGCATCCGTGGCATCAGGGTGTAAACCCAGTCGGTGTCACAGGCGCAACCCCCGGCTCGCTACTGATCAGCTTCTCGCCAGCCGAGCGATGGATTGCACATCACCGAAGGAATCCCCAGAGGAGAGGGGCGGTGACGGTAGAACCCTGTTGACTCACCGACCGCACTCCTCACCAGGGGATCGACGACGGCCTAGGGTATAACCCTGTAAGCTCGCCGACCGCCCTGTCGTTCCGGGAACCAACGACCATCTGGGGTAGAGCCCAGCAGACTCGCTGGCCGCCTTCCCTGCAGGAGATCGACGACAGACCAGGGTGTAACCCAGCAGGCTCGCCGACCGCCCTGGGCGGGATCCTTCAGTGGCGAAGCCCCACCTGAGCTCTGGGCGTCGCTACACTCGTGACTAATCCCAGAGAGTGGTTCGCAGAGCCAAGGGTATAACCCTGCCGGCTCGCGGACACAACGGCGGCGGCACTACGTTGGCGCCGGCACGCGACTCGCCAACTTTCCTTCCTTCTTATTCTGCTTCTTCACTGTCTTTCCCTCCTTCACTGCTCACGCTGTTGATTTTCTTTGTTGCTGCTGTGGTTTTTCGTTGCTGTTGCTGTTGATTTTATTCCACTGTCTTGTCACTTTTCACCTCTTCACTTCTCACTGGTTTATTTTATTTCTTTTCCGCTGTGTCGACCGTCCAGTTCAAGCGTCAAACTTAAAGTGACGCCTGATCTCGCTTCTTCCTCATTTTGCCTGCACCTCGCGTTCCTCCTACTTTTGCCTGCGCCTCGCGTTTTGCTTTAAGCTGGCTGCGCCTCGCTCGCGCGCAGGGTTGCTAACGATCGATTGTGCAGTGTTGTTAGGCGACAATTAGCGCGGCCGATTTGAATGTGAGGGCGCGGTTTGCACCCTCACAAAATAAAAAAACTCGGAAAGCTACAGTCGGATGCAACCGACAGTAGGAGACCCTGTACTTTCCTTCGCACACACACACACTAACAAACACTCACACATGCACACATATCGTAAAGTCGCACGCAAACACACATACGCTCGCGCTGCTCCCCCTTACCTAGTACAGGGAATTGAATCTTGAATAACTCCGGTGTTTATTATCCGATTGAGCCACAATTCACAACACAGATAAAGATTATCATAAGATTGTCGTCTGCCAAAACCATAGCTTGCAAATAACTGTCGACCGTTTTTCTTCTTGCGCTCTCGTTGCGAACACAACCGAAAAAGTTCATACTCTCTCGCTCTCGCTCTGAGCAAGAGACTCTTGCTGTCGTCATTTATGTTTTCTGTTGAGCGCTTTTCGTTGAGCTCTTTGTATGTCGCTCTTTCAATGAGCAGTGCGTAAAGAGCGGAACGAGAAACACTCGCACAATGAGGGTCAGCAAAAGACCGATTGACTGAAAAACTCAACGCAAACGGTCTTTACATTTAAAAAGCAAAATAAGTTTCAGAAAAAGTTTATTAATATCTCTTCCCATTTTGCACAACAAATATTTCCCAACTTTACATACTCAATTCACAATCGCAATTAATATATTTCGTCTGCAAAACAGCCGTTCAACGATTTGCTTCCCTATGCGTGTAAATGTATACCAATACATACGCAAAAGACTTTTTGCTTCACTGAACACGACAAAACGCTCTTGGATCAACCAGAACAAAACAGTCTTTTCGTAAAGAGTCAGGAAAAAACAGTTATTTGCAGACAACGAGAAACGGTCGACAGTTATTTGCAAGCTCTGGCCAAAACACAAGTTTGTATCTTTAAAATTGTGGGTGTGGCAGTTTTTCGCGGTTTTTGGGGGAGGGGGGCAGGTATCAAAAATCTAAAACAAACTTGATCTGCTTGCACTATAGGGGCATCTAACTGCCAAATATGATGTCTCTAGCTCTTACAGTTTCCGAGATCTAGGTGTTCATACAGACGGACAGACGGACAGACAGACAGACGGACATGGCTAGATCGACTCAGCTCGTCGTCCTGATCAAGAATATATATACTTTGTGGGGTCTGCCACGCCTCCTTCTGCCTGTTACATACATTTCGGGCTTGCACAATCTTAATAGACCCTTTGTACTTTTTTAAAGTACAGGGTCTAAAAACTGAAATGTGTGGCGACGCAGCCTTAGCGACAACAGCCTGATCTGGTAACTCGTAATCGTCGCAAACAGACGATAGTTCCCAGGGCGATATTCACAATCGATAATTACAATCGACACAGTTAGAGAACGACGCTTAACTTTACAGATCATAAGAAATGATCCTTTAGTACTTAAATATATAATAAATGATATATTAAATATAGTCGTCTACCTATTAACATAGTCACTCTCTACAAATGTATTAATGTAAACAAATCAGGATTTTAAAATATCGCTTTTTGTTATATAAATTTGATTTATAGGTTTTTTTTGATTAAAACACTAGCTCTATTGTAATTGTTTTTAAAACCATCAAAAAATACGTCAGTGACTGGATGAATTGAAATTTAAGGGTTTTCAGAGTGTTTTTGATGCCTCTGTATATTTATCTTCAAAACATATTTTAGCGTCTTATTGCAGCGTCTTGCCACCATCAGAGTCAGAGAACGAATGAAATTAATAAAATGAGGGATGTATACTGTAATGTCATGAATGATAGTTCGGATGATAAAAAATTGACACTTAAAGACTAGAGAATGTCCAGAATGAGAGTACGGGAGGTAAAAGTTGCCTGAATGAGAGTAAGGCAGATACATATGTGTAGGATTGTTAGTTTTTGCCAACTGTGTACTAGTGTTGGGTTGCTCATGAGTGAGTGAACAAAACTGAGCTGCTCACTAAACTGAACAAGTGAACATGTTCTTCACTAATTGTTCACTTTTGCTCACCTACTGAACAGCTCTTGCTCACTGCTCAGTTGCTCAGCTACTGAACAGCTCTTGCTCACTGCTCAGTTACTGAACAGCTCTTGTTCATTGCTCAGCTGATCACCTGCTCTTACTCATTGCTCAGTTGCTGAGCTGCTCTTGCTCACTGCTCAGTTGCTGAGTTGCGGCAAGACATTGCGTGGCAAATTTGGCGTAAAACGCGAGCAGTAAGTAGAGAGTAATAAGGAATATTTTAGTAGCAAACAAAGTGCGAAAGAGAAGTGAGCTGCACCAATTGTTTAAAAAAAAAAACCGCGAAGTGTGGTAACTGTGCAAACTGGCCAGGTGAATAAAAAAAAGTATATTATGTATTATTATATAGCTTATATTTAGAGTATGACACTGAAGATGTTATGGAGATTGTATACATTATAAATAAATATTTTATTATTACAAATATATGTACGGCTTTAGGCATCAAGGAGGGAATAATAGTAAAAAAAACTCGGAAAGCTACAGTCGGATGCAACCGACAGTAGTAGACCCTGTACTTTCCTTCGCACACACACACGCTAACGAACACGCACACATGCACACATATCGTAAAGTCGCGCACAACCACACATACGCTGGTGCTGCTCCCCCCTTACCTAGTACTGGGAATTGAATCTTGAATATCTCCGGTGTTTATTATCCGATTGAGCCACAATTCGCAGCACAAATAGAAATTATTATTAGATTATCGTATGCCAAAACACAAGTTTGTATCTTTAAAATTGTGGGCGTGGCAGTTTTTCGCGGTTTTTGGGGGAGGGGGGGCAGGTATCAAAAATCTAAAACAAACTTGATCTGCTTGCACTATAGGGGCATCTAACTGCCAAATATGATGTCTCTAGCTCTTACAGTTTCCGAGATCTAGGTGTTCATACAGACGGACAGACGGACAGACGGACAGACAGACAGACAGACGGACATGGCTAGATCGACTCAGCTCGTCGTCCTGATCAAGAATATATATACTTTATGGGGTCTGCCACGCCTCCTTCTGCCTGTTACATACATTTCGGGCTTGCACAATCTTAATAGACCCTTTTGTACTTTTTTAAAGTACAGGGTCTAAAAAAGGTCAGCAAGCACAGAAGACTAGGAAAAATTGTCAAAAAAAAAATGTCAACTGAGCAAGTGAGCGAAGTGAGCGAGTCGGCTCACCTCGAAAAAAAGAACAAGTGAACATGTTCACCGAAGTGAGCAGTATTTACCCAACACTACTGTGTACGGCAGTTCTATTAGTTGATAAGAGAATATCGATACGTAGTCTTAAGCAAAACATCGATTCGTAGTCATAAGTAAACATCGATAAGTAGTTTTAAGAAACTATAGAAACATACAATTGTAAGCTGAACGCTCGAAGCAGCAAGACGTGCATACTGCGTGGTGGAAGAAAACCAGAAGATGAAAGCGTGAATTATAGAAGAAAAGTGAATAAACATTATAATTATTATATTTTAAGTTAAAGAAGTGGACAGTTGTTGTTATTTCCTTTGGCCTCGTGCAAACAGCTCTACATATGTATGTATATCCCGAACAATAGTACGGACGCAATAAATCTTCAAAAGGTGAATGAATAAGTTGTGCAGACTTTTGTCCGGAATGATAGTAAGGATGGTAAGGGTTTACTGAAAGAATGTATTGAAGGTATACAGTATGAAAGTTAGAACGAGGCTAATTTTCCGAAAGAAAGTACGAAAACAGATAATCTGAAAATCAGAAGAAGTGTAACATTAAAAGAAAAGCCGCAAAGATCACACAGACTTTTAAATGGTGGTTTAGTATGTCTACAACATTTTTTGAATAATGTACGAATTTGTATGTCGAAATTAAGTTGAGACCTGGTAAATTGCAATGGGAACAAGCAATAATGGATGAGTTAGACTACCATAAAGTCAGACGTAACCACGCATACACACTCATGTACATACGTTAAGTGCATGCTGGGGAGCAGCATAGCTTGCATAAAACAGAAACTTTACTCTTGCATATCTCCGGTATTTATTCAGCCTCAATTCACAGCACAGATTAAGGTTACCATAGGCTCTTTATATGCTAAAGCTAAAGTTTGTATCTTTAAAACTGTAGCTGTGGTAGTTTTTTGCGGTTTGTTGGGGAGGGGGGCGAGGTATCCAAAATCTCACACAAACTTGATCTGCCTACACAAGGGGCATCTCTAGCTCTTACAGTTTACGAGATCTAGGTGTTTATACGGA